>SPJY01031878.1:373952-475485 GCA_005191435.1 Raddia distichophylla
GGCGGCGGCGGCGGCGGCGGCGGCGGCGGCGGCGGCGGCGGCGGCGGCGGCGGCGGCGGCGGCGGCGGCGGCGGCGGCGGCGGCGGCGGCGGCGGCGGCGGCGGCGGCGGCGGCGGCGGCGGCGGCGGCGGCGGCGGCGGCGGCGGCGGCGGCGGCGGCGGCGGCGGCGGCGGCGGCGGCGGCGGCGGCGGCGGCGGCGGCGGCGGCGGCGGCGGCGGCGGCGGCGGCGGCGGCGGCGGCGGCGGCGGCGGCGGCGGCGGCGGCGGCGGCGGCGGCGGCGGCGGCGGCGGCGGCGGCGGCGGCGGCGGCGGCGGCGGCGGCGGCGGCGGCGGCGGCGGCGGCGGCGGCGGCGGCGGCGGCGGCGGCGGCGGCGGCGGCGGCGGCGGCGGCGGCGGCGGCGGCGGCGGCGGCGGCGGCGGCGGCGGCGGCGGCGGCGGCGGCGGCGGCGGCGGCGGCGGCGGCGGCGGCGGCGGCGGCGGCGGCGGCGGCGGCGGCGGCGGCGGCGGCGGCGGCGGCGGCGGCGGCGGCGGCGGCGGCGGCGGCGGCGGCGGCGGCGGCGGCGGCGGCGGCGGCGGCGGCGGCGGCGGCGGCGGCGGCGGCGGCGGCGGCGGCGGCGGCGGCGGCGGCGGCGGCGGCGGCGGCGGCGGCGGCGGCGGCGGCGGCGGCGGCGGCGGCGGCGGCGGCGGCGGCGGCGGCGGCGGCGGCGGCGGCGGCGGCGGCGGCGGCGGCGGCGGCGGCGGCGGCGGCGGCGGCGGCGGCGGCGGCGGCGGCGGCGGCGGCGGCGGCGGCGGCGGCGGCGGCGGCGGCGGCGGCGGCGGCGGCGGCGGCGGCGGCGGCGGCGGCGGCGGCGGCGGCGGCGGCGGCGGCGGCGGCGGCGGCGGCGGCGGCGGCGGCGGCGGCGGCGGCGGCGGCGGCGGCGGCGGCGGCGGCGGCGGCGGCGGCGGCGGCGGCGGCGGCGGCGGCGGCGGCGGCGGCGGCGGCGGCGGCGGCGGCGGCGGCGGCGGCGGCGGCGGCGGCGGCGGCGGCGGCGGCGGCGGCGGCGGCGGCGGCGGCGGCGGCGGCGGCGGCGGCGGCGGCGGCGGCGGCGGCGGCGGCGGCGGCGGCGGCGGCGGCGGCGGCGGCGGCGGCGGCGGCGGCGGCGGCGGCGGCGGCGGCGGCGGCGGCGGCGGCGGCGGCGGCGGCGGCGGCGGCGGCGGCGGCGGCGGCGGCGGCGGCGGCGGCGGCGGCGGCGGCGGCGGCGGCGGCGGCGGCGGCGGCGGCGGCGGCGGCGGCGGCGGCGGCGGCGGCGGCGGCGGCGGCGGCGGCGGCGGCGGCGGCGGCGGCGGCGGCGGCGGCGGCGGCGGCGGCGGCGGCGGCGGCGGCGGCGGCGGCGGCGGCGGCGGCGGCGGCGGCGGCGGCGGCGGCGGCGGCGGCGGCGGCGGCGGCGGCGGCGGCGGCGGCGGCGGCGGCGGCGGCGGCGGCGGCGGCGGCGGCGGCGGCGGCGGCGGCGGCGGCGGCGGCGGCGGCGGCGGCGGCGGCGGCGGCGGCGGCGGCGGCGGCGGCGGCGGCGGCGGCGGCGGCGGCGGCGGCGGCGGCGGCGGCGGCGGCGGCGGCGGCGGCGGCGGCGGCGGCGGCGGCGGCGGCGGCGGCGGCGGCGGCGGCGGCGGCGGCGGCGGCGGCGGCGGCGGCGGCGGCGGCGGCGGCGGCGGCGGCGGCGGCGGCGGCGGCGGCGGCGGCGGCGGCGGCGGCGGCGGCGGCGGCGGCGGCGGCGGCGGCGGCGGCGGCGGCGGCGGCGGCGGCGGCGGCGGCGGCGGCGGCGGCGGCGGCGGCGGCGGCGGCGGCGGCGGCGGCGGCGGCGGCGGCGGCGGCGGCGGCGGCGGCGGCGGCGGCGGCGGCGGCGGCGGCGGCGGCGGCGGCGGCGGCGGCGGCGGCGGCGGCGGCGGCGGCGGCGGCGGCGGCGGCGGCGGCGGCGGCGGCGGCGGCGGCGGCGGCGGCGGCGGCGGCGGCGGCGGCGGCGGCGGCGGCGGCGGCGGCGGCGGCGGCGGCGGCGGCGGCGGCGGCGGCGGCGGCGGCGGCGGCGGCGGCGGCGGCGGCGGCGGCGGCGGCGGCGGCGGCGGCGGCGGCGGCGGCGGCGGCGGCGGCGGCGGCGGCGGCGGCGGCGGCGGCGGCGGCGGCGGCGGCGGCGGCGGCGGCGGCGGCGGCGGCGGCGGCGGCGGCGGCGGCGGCGGCGGCGGCGGCGGCGGCGGCGGCGGCGGCGGCGGCGGCGGCGGCGGCGGCGGCGGCGGCGGCGGCGGCGGCGGCGGCGGCGGCGGCAAACCGCATCAGTGCACACTCAGCAAAGCAAGCAGCCAAGCAGATCAGATTCTGCGCCGCGAGCAAAGCGGGAGCTTCCAGGTCAAGAAAGACACCAACTCCCTCTCTTCCTCCACCCCCGCACTCTTGCTCAGATTCTCTCGCTCAAAGCAAAAGCAGCCTCATGATCGCGCTCCACGCACCATAAGGAACCGTATTCCATTCGCCACCATCCCTCCCTGCCCTCGATCGCTTTCCGAGCCGCGCCGCCGCCTCGCTGGTGGCGGGCATGGCGGGCGCGGCGCCGGCGGCGCGGCGGCTGGCGGTCGAGGTGGTGGACGCGCGGGACCTGGTGCCCAGGGACGGGCTGGGCACGTCCAGCTCCTACGCCGTCGTGGACTTCGACGGCCAGCGGAAGCGCACGCGCACCGTGCAGCGGGACCTGTGCCCGCAGTGGCACGAGCGCCTCGAGTTCGCCGTGCCCGACCCGCACGCCATGCACGCCGAGGTGCTCGACGTCTCGCTCTACCACGACCGCCGATTCAACCCCTCCGTCGCCGCCGCCGGCGGCAAGAACCAATTCCTCGGCCGCGTCCGCATCTACGGCTACCAGTTCTCGCGCCGCGGGGAGGAGGGCCTCGTGTACTTCCCGCTCGAGAAGCGCACCCTGCTCAGCAGGATCCGCGGCGAGGTCGGCCTCAAGATTTACTACTACGACGAACCGCCGCCGCCGCCGGAGGACAGGCCGCCGGAGGGCGCCGACAACGCCCCGCCGCCTGAGGTCCCGCCGGAGCAGCCGAAGGAGCTCCAGGAGATCCCCGCGCCCACCGAGGCCGCCGTCGAGGTGCAGCAGCCGCCGGTGCAGCCCCCTGTGATCATCGTGGAGGAAGCGCCCAGGGCCCCGATGATGCCGCCGCCGGTGCACGGCCCGATGATGCCACCGCCGGTGCACGGGCCCTACGGCCCGATGATGCCGCCGCAGCCGGAGCCTGAACCGTCGCCGGAGGCGCCGGAGCCGTACCCTCCTGAGCTTCGCAAGGAGCGCGTCCGCATCTCACGCCACCACAGCGGCGGCGGCTTCGGCCCGGAGCACTACGCCGCCTCGCCGTCGCCGCGCGTCATCCCCGGGCGGTTCGTCTCCGCCGGCGAGGGCGTGGAGCCCGTGCCGTCGGCGTACGACCTGGTGGAGCCGATGCGGTACCTGTTCGTCCGCGTGGTGAAGGTGCGGGGGATCCGCGCCTGCGAGGGGCCCTTCGTGAAGGTCCAGACGGGCGCGCACTCGCTCCGGTCACGCCCCGGCCGCGACGTCAACTGCACCGGCAACCCCGAGTGGAACCAGGTGTTCGCCATCAGCTACGCCAAGCCGGAGCCGACGCTGGAGATCTCCGTGTGGGACGGCGGCGCCGCGGACGGCTTCGTCGGCGGCGTCTGCTTCGACCTCTCCGACGTGCCGGTCCGCGACCAGCCGGACGGCCCGCTGGCGCCGCAGTGGTACCGGCTCGAGGGCGGCGAGCCCGGGATGGTCACCGGCGACGTGATGGTGGCGGTGTGGATCGGCACGCAGGCCGACGACGCGTTCCCGGAGGCGTGGAACACCGACGCGCCGTACGCCGCGTACACGCGCTCCAAGGTGTACCAGTCGCCCAAGCTCTGGTACCTGCGCGCGTCGGTGATCGAGGCGCAGGACCTCCGCGTGCCGGCACCACCGCCGCCTCTGCCCTTCGACGTCCGTGTCAAGATCCAGCTCGGGTTCCAGTCGGCGCGGACGCGTCGGTCGGCGGCGAGCGGCGGCGGCGGCTCGGCGTTCGCCTGGGCCGAGGACCTCATGTTCGTCGCGTCGGAGCCCCTCGACGACGCCCTCATCGTGCTGGTGGAGGACCGGTCGGTGATCAAGGAGCCGGCGCTCCTCGGCCACGCCGTCATCCCGGTGAGCTCCGTGGAGCAGCGCTTCGACGAGAGGCAGATCGTCGCGTCGAGATGGTTCAACCTGGAGGGCGGCGGCGGCGGCGGCGGGCCCGGGCTGTACTCCGGTCGGCTGCACCTCCGGCTGTGCCTGGAAGGAGGGTACCACGTGCTGGACGAGGCGGCGCACGTGTGCAGCGACTACCGGCCGACGGCGAAGCAGCTGTGTCGGCCGCCGGTGGGGGTGCTGGAGCTGGGCATCGTCGGGGCGTGCGGGCTGCTGCCGATGAAGACGAAGGGCGGCTCCAAGGGCTCCACGGACGCGTACTGCGTGGCCAAGTACGGGAAGAAGTGGGTGCGCACGCGCACCATCACCGACAGCTTCAACCCGCGGTGGAACGAGCAGTACACGTGGCAGGTGTACGACCCCTGCACCGTGCTCACCGTCGCCGTGTTCGACAACTGGCGCATGTTCGCCGGCGGCGGCGGTGGCGGCGACGAGCGGCATGACTACCGGATCGGGAAGGTGCGGGTGCGGGTGTCGACGCTGGAGAGCAACCGGGCGTACGCGGCGTCGTACCCGCTGCTGGTGCTGCTGCGGTCGGGGCTGAAGAAGATGGGGGAGGTGCAGCTCGCCGTGCGGTTCTCGTCGCCGGCGCAGCTGCCGGACACGTGGGTGACGTACACGTCGCCGATGCTGCCGCGCATGCACTACCTCCGGCCGATCGGCGTGGCGCAGCAGGAGGCGCTCCGGGGCGCCGCCGTGCGCACGGCGGCGGCGTGGCTGGGGCGGTCGGAGCCGCCGCTGGGGCCGGAGGTGGTGCGCTACGTGCTCGACGCCGACGCGCACACGTGGAGCGTCCGACGCACCAAGGCCAACTGGTTCCGCGTCATGGGGGTGCTGGCCTGGGCGGTGGGGCTGGCGCGGTGGCTCGACGGCGTGCGGCGGTGGCGCAGCACGTCCACCACCGTGCTCGTCCACGCCCTCTACCTCGTGCTCGTCTGGTACCCGGAGCTGGTGGTGCCCACGGCGTCGCTCTACGTCTTCATGATCGGCGCCTGGTACTACCGGTTCCGGCCGCGGGGCCCCGCCGGCATGGACGCGCGGCTCTCGCAGGCGGACACGGTCGACGGCGACGAGCTGGAGGAGGAGTTCGACGCCGTGCCGCCGCCGGAGGTGCTCCGCCACCGGTACGAGAGGCTGCGGACGCTGGCGGGGCGGGTGCAGCGCGTCATGGGCGACGTGGCGGCGCAGGGCGAGCGGCTGCAGGCGCTCGTCAGCTGGAGGGACCCGCGCGCCAGCCGGATCTTCGTCGGCGTCTGCCTCGCCGTCGCCGTCGCGCTCTACGCCATGCCGCCCAAGATGGTCGCCGTCGCCTCCGGCTTCTACTACCTCCGCCACCCCATGTTCCGGGACCCCATGCCGCCGGCCGCCGTCAACTTCTTCCGCCGCCTGCCCAGCCTCTCCGACAGGCTGCTCTGAGCTCAACCTCACACACTCTTTGCCCCCATTTTGCTGTAATAACGAGTGTGCAATAGAATCATCCGAGGATAGAAATAACAAGATTTGAGTGTATTCATAAGCGTAGATACATAGTAGTGAACATTCACAAACTCCATGCATACGTGTGGCAATTCGCTGCACTGAAATTCCAAGAATTGTTCGGCAACAAGGTGCTCAGAAATTGCACAGTGCTGCGGTCAATTTTGGTTGATCTCTGGGCCTGTTTAGAGGCAGACATCCATCGCCTTCTCAAGCCAGGTCGTGGCACTGCCATTCTTCAGATTGTCAGTGGGAACAACTTCCTGGGAAAAGGAATCACAAGACGGCGATGGAAAAGATATCTTTGTCCTGTCTTAATGAACCATGCATCCGGAGAGCACAGCACCAGGAGCAACAGACGACAGATACAGCTAGTGCGCATCCTGTCTGGCTGAAGAAGAGGGGTGTTCGTTTGTTGCGCGAGCCGACCCCAGATGAAACGGCTGAACTTGCAATGTAAGAACATGTGCTCTAGGGTCTCCAAGTTCTGTCTACACGGGGGCCAGAAGTAGTTGTTTGGAATCAACCGTCTCATTAAAGCATCTGTTGTGAGGACGCGCCTGTGGAGGAGCTGCCAGAGGAAGAACTTGCATTTCGAGGGCGTCCAGTGCTTCCAGACCTGATGGAGGTCGGGCGAAGCGCAACGACCAATGAATTGTAGCTTGTAGGCGGAGCTCACTATGAAGGTGCCATTTCTGGTGAAACGCCAGGAGAACAAGTCCACCTCACTTGAGGAGAGCGTGATATGGGAGACCCTGTGGAGCAACGTGACGAGCTCGGGGATCATCTGCGGGGTTAGGTTTAATCTTAGGTCGGAGAGCCAGACCGTCCCTTCCAAAGCCTCCTTGACATATTTGTTCTTCCTAGAAGGGGCGCTGAACAGCTGAGGGGCCAACACCATTGGTGCGCAGCCTGAGAGCCAACGATCCTGCCAAAACGAGATGGATGCACCGTCTTGAAGAGTGAGGGCAGTGCCAACCCTTAAAAGGTCGAGGTCATGTCTGGTGGGTTCCTCGTTCGAAGGAGCGGTAGGGGATGTTCTGCAATTCCATAACAAGCGAAGACGCAAGGCCCTGGCGAAACGGGTGAGGTCTAGGACCCAAGGCCCCCAAGGGAAGTGAGCAAACAGTGCCCCAATTGACTCGATAGTATCCCTTTCCAAAGCCAGTCACGTTTGACCTTGTCAATCTTCTTAAGCACTGACAAAGGGGGTTTGATGATGGAAAGTACAAAGGTGGTCAGTGCCGAAAGGACGGCTTTGAGTAAGGTTAGCTTGCCACCTTTGGACAAAAGCGGTCGCCCTCCATCCAGTGAGATGATTGAAAATTTTGTCTAAGAGAGGTTGAAAGTGAACAAGGCGTAGCCGTTTAATGGAGAGAGGCAGACCTAGGTATCTGATAGGGAAGAAGGTCCGATTGGTTAGCAGGTCTTGAAGGATGGGTCCAAATCAAGGGGCTCACATTTTATGGGGGCAACCTGGCTCTTCGAGAAGTTGGTCCGAAGACCGGTGATGTTGCCGAAAGCGCAAAGAATGGCTGCCAAGGTTGAAACGTCCTCTTTTGTGGGGTTGACAAAAATCGCGGTGTCATCAGCAAAGAGCGAAACATAGAGGTTTGCCTAGATTCCTTTGACGGGGGAAGGGTCCCCGCCTCAAGTATTTTGAAGTGATTGATCGGTGTTCATGGTTCATGCCGACTGTCTAATAATCCCTTGTGACGCTAGATGCCGTAGGAAAACAACGTGTTTTCGTCGCCCGAATAATCCCTTGCAATGCCTGATTCTATTCTAAAATGAAGTGTTTTTATCAGCCTGATTTATTTTCGTCAAAAAAATAATCTGATTTTTACGGTGTGAGACAAACTAGAGATTTAGTTTGTTACTAACTTTGCCTAGCCTAACCTTAGTTGTGCCGCACATTTTAAGGAGTGTGTTTGATTTGTTGCCACAACTATGGTTTGCCATACTTTCTTAGCATTTGACCCCACATGTCATAAATTCATTTTCTTACCATACGTTGCCACCAGTGTGACGCCAAATTTCTACGCCACACTTTTTTGTGGCCTCTACACTTTGCCTGAGGTTAGTTGTGGCAAAGTTAGTAAAGAACGATCAAAGACAGATGTGAGGACAGGCATTCAGCATGTCACGATATAGACAGGTGCAGAGCATGAGACCCAGAGTGTCAGATTACAAAAAGGGTGATTTGGGACTGACCTTAATCCTGCACATGATGTCAAAAGCAGCCTCACTAGAATCCAGTTAGTCTGATCACGTCATGGTGCATATCATGCATGGATGTTTCGTGAACTTTAATTAGCAGATTTCTTTGACGCGCCCACGCATGCGGATCGAGCAATAAGCAGAGGAGCAGCAGACAGCTGCCCTTCGTTGTTAATCTCGATAACCGGGGAAAGAAGCTAGCAGCATAGCTGGGTTAACCACAAGTTGTACTAAGAGGCTTTTGACCATGCAAGTTTGTTTTACGGTACATAAATAAATGTGAATAATTCATTTCTCTAAATTTGACGGTACATAAATTGATTTTATTTGTTTTATACTAGCATGATAATATTTATAATATTAACTATAGTAATAATATACTTTGTGTGGGATGTATTATAAAGAGCTAAATCTAAATTGTAATATCGTCTTAATATATTTGTCAATGTGTAGGCTTTTGACTAATACAAAAGCACAATGGACTGCAAGATTCGAGCATACAGTGGCATGCATGAAGATTTTTGGTACCAAATGTTAACAGACAAGTAGAACAATACGAAAGGTTCAGAAACTGGCTGAAAGCATGCTAAAGGTTGAAAGACGAAAAATTGCAATCTTCATGAATTAGGAAGAGAATCAGGTACAGTAGAACTCCACCAGGAAATCACTTATTGATGTGAACTCAACCCTTGATTCGCAGCAGGCCCCGTCAGAAGAGCATGAAAATGCCTTCCCTCGGTTACTCGGTATATACTCCCAAACATGGATTTTCAACTGTCAAACATGCAGTTTATACACTTTAATAAAAAGGGCCAAAAGAAAAGTAATATTTTCAAAAGTAACTCTCCTGACTTTCTCTAATGAACCAGGCTTTATATCTCCAAATGTGAAACAACACCCAAGGAAAAGAGTCAAACAGCAGCAGGTCACGCAGAAGCATGTTTTTCTAAATGGTTTTCTGCTTCAAGGCATTGAATTTATGCCAAACCAAAAGTAAATTTTTCCCCCTGCTTCATGAGATTGAATTTATGCTAGACAAATATATCTATATTAGTGCTATCTGTGCTCAGCTCAAGTTTTTTTTTTCCATGTTTGATTTTTGAACAAATTAAACACATTAGATTCATTTTCCTGTGAAAAAAACCAGAGTTTCTCCCAAGCAAATTTGTTTCTACAGATTGACAATGTTGGAAAATACATAACATCGTCTTAGAACGACAATTAAGACGATATTTGTTAGATAAGGTTTAGTGCGATCGCCTACACCTTGGAGACATGACTATGCGCGCTCCTAAAAATTAGCATGTCATCCATCCTGGATCACGAACCAGAAACTAGCCATTGACCTTTGCAAGCCCATGCTACAACTATATTATTTGGTGGCTTGAGCATCCCCAATAGCCCCTCTAAACCCCTTAAAACACCGTTCATGTCACTATTCATGAGACATAAATAGTGTTTTACAGGGTGGAATAGAGGCCCTGTTGGGATGATCTTACAACAATAATAGGGTACTGTGAATACAAAGTCCCACATGGAATCTATCCTACAAGCCGCTCAAATAGAGCCACCTTGTGCAAACCAGTTGCATCACCAAAATCACAATATTCTCACCGCTCTATTCTTTCCGTCCATCCGCTACATTTTACCAATGGTTGGATCGCATGAAACCACACCATACCCAGGGTTGTTCCTGGGCCAGGGTAACCGGGGCAACGGCCCAGGGCCCATGGGAGGGGGGCCCCGACCCAGGTATACAGTAGCCCTCAGTAACGGTGCCCGTTCGGCCATTCTTGATCCCCCTCGTCTCCTGCCTGGCTGCCCCCATCTCTTCCCATTCCCCAATCCCTAACAGGTTAATAGCCGACGCCGCCACCCCCAAAATCCCCCCAAATCCTCGATTTCTTTTCCAAGGCCAACGATTGAATGGTGTATTCGTTGCCAATATTGATATGGGATGGAGTTGGATAAATACTCGGATTTGGGGATCTCGCAGAAGCCTCCCCGTCTCCCCGACGACGAGGATCGCCACTACCGCCTGCCGGATCAACTTCAACTCGTCGACACATCACGCCAGTCGCCTGCTCGCCGCGCCGCCTCGCTATCTCGCCATCGACCATTGTCGCCGACGCCGTTGTGCCTGTGTGGCAGCGGCACTGCTGACTGCTCGTTACTGCTGCCGTATTAATTTACTTGCTATTTGCTTTACTAATTTACTTGCTATTTGTGCTTAACTGATTAGTGATTACTGATTTGTCTATATAATCATTGGATGTCCTCATGTCATCCACTAAAAAACACTTGTCTGGTAGTGAAAAAGGAAAAAAAAAAGAAAGAAAACAAGCAGATGAATTTATAGAAACACAAAGAGGAGCTATTGATAGATTTGTTAGACGATCTGTTGATTCTTCTAGAAATACTGATAATTTGGCCATAGTTTGTGTTCAAGAACAATCTAATGAAGGATTAGATGATAATAATGATACAGGTGGACATGAGAACTTAGCTAATTCACCTATTATGGATAATTTAAATGTGGATAACGTACCAACATAGTTAATTAGTTATATTTTTTTATGGATAGACTATTTCGCCCCGGGCCCTCAAAATCCTAGGAACGACCCTACATCAACCTCAGCAACATCCGACCTGCCTACCAAAGTGACTAACTCTAGCGATCATTGATCACCACCATGTTTTATCTCATGCCAAATACTTTTTTCCTAAGACTTGTCAAAACATAATCCTTCAGTCTCCATCAAAATCTTCCGCATCGCTAGTCTTGCTTTGATACCAAATTTTGATAGAAAATGTGTGGCACGTTTGTAGGACAATACTGAAGGCATGATATTTGTTAAATATGTTCAACACAGTTGTCTACATCCATAAGACATGACTATCCATACTCCTCTCTAAAAAAACATAGCTACCGGCCACCCCAGCTTATGGTCATATCTTAGGGCATGTCCAATGCTAACTTTTTTTCTCCCTTTTTTGGCACTCAAATCGCTGTAGCAATGGGTAGGTATTAAAATATAAGAGAGGGAAATGTAGGGAGGGAAAGGATAAGAATTAAAAAATGGTTGAATAGTGATGAGATAGGGCAAATATAGAGGTGGCATTGCGCATGCCTTTAGCCTCTAACCTCTTGCATGCCACCAATACAAAAGCATACTGGCCCCCATGTATTGGCCACAGCCTAACTGAGACCACTACACACCTATACCATAACTTTACCGTCTAGTGGTAGGTTATAATAATGGTGACCCTTATTTATATGGCGCAAAAAATGTAGAGTATAATACAAACTCTATCTTACACGTTTACTACAACTCAAAGTTCAAACATAACTCTATTTTATCTTAGAAACTAGCTCTTAATCTCAGATTCATGATTTTTCTATATAATGTTCTTGCATGAATTCATATGGGGAAAATGTGTGCTCCATTAGTGTCTTCTATTTGGGATTCTTACCATGTCACTAAGGAATTTTTCTGACCCGATATTGGTGGAAGAATTTCCAGAAAGTGATACGAACAAATCTTTGGAGGACTGACTTGTTATACATTGGGCAGCGAAATACCATTCTTTTACAGAAAGCTGACAGGAACCTCATTCCATTGGGACAAAGCTATTCCCAAATCCCAACCAGATGCTTTGCCAAGAAAAAAGGTTCATCACATTCACGGTGCAGTAGATTCTTTATTGGAGATTTTCCATTTCATAATACTATTCGCACTTGCACCTGACCCTCTAAGCTAGCACCAAAACAACAAGTCTTTCAGATGAGAAGCGTCAATAGGAGATCAATCTGCTTAGATCAAAATCAAGAACATGATTCAAGTGCTCAGCAATCAATCAAGTAATCAACCATCAAAAGATCCATCTGCGAGAATCAAGAACATCGATGGAAGTGCAATCTGTAGCCAAAGCTCCAATAAAATCCTCAAGCCCGACTAGAACTCATGAGACACTCTAGACATGACATTAAACAATAGGAGCTTTAAACATTAGGGTGTCCTAAGTTAGGTCCCCATTGTACATGTCTTTAAAGGTTTAGGGGGAGGAGAGAGAAAATAGGAGCTTTTTAGAGCAGTTTTTTTTTTCAAAATCCTTGAATAATAGTTAGGGGTTTGTTTAGGGGCTTTGTTAAAGAAAATTTTGGATTTTATATTTTTGATAAATTGTGTTTTTACAGAATGATGATTTATTTTTGAAATTTACAATATTAGGTGCCAATCGCTCATGGTGTGGGTGATGTGGATACCTATTGCTCATTTGGCGAGCGATTGCCTAATAAAAGGGCCATAAGATGCTACGCTGCTAACTTCTCGTGAGAAAAGAAAACGCTAGGTCACAGGGCCACATGTAAGACCTATCATCCATTGGATGGATAATAGGTACTAATCTGGGTCCACATGTCATACCTATCGTCCAACCATTGGGCAATAGGTACCAACATGTAACCAGTTAGCGTTTTTTGCACAACGGTTAGCCACCTATCGTCCATTTATTTGGCAATCATCCATGGAACGGATGATTAGTTTACCGTTATCCAAAAGATGTGACGATGGGGATCCATCGCCCGTTATACGAACGATCGCTAATGGTAGGAGCGTTGAGCGTCCAATTTTACAAAGTCACAAAGTAAGTCACTATTTATGCACAATTTTTTTTAAAAAAATAAAAAAGCCAGAATTTTCCTCTAAGCACTAATCCCAGTCCTAAATTTAGGGCCACCAAGCTAGGTACAGGCCCGGTCCAGTATGGGCCAGATGGGCTACAATCCCACACCCGGTTGTGCACAACGTGAGCCCAGCCCAGCCAGGGCTGGGCACGTTCGAATCCCTAGACCCGACCGTACTCGAGCTGGAGGCCCAGACCAGTAGACCACAAAGCTAGAAGGGCCCAGCAGCTGACACAGCCGACGTGACGTGGCAGGCCCGGATCCCACGTCCAGTTGAAAAACTCGTACCACATCTGCAGCCGCGACCACCTCCCGGATCTGCAGCTGCAACCACCTTCCCCTCCGATCCCGGCGGCCGGCGACTCCCCGCGACCACCGCCCGCCTCACCGCAGGGACCCCCCCGGCGAGCCGGCGGCGAAGATGTACGGGTGGGAGATGCTGTCGTTCAACATCCACGACGGGTTCCTGGAGGCGATCGTGCGGGGGAACCGCTCCGGCCTCCTCACCGCCGCCGACTACACCAACCTCTACCAGTGCGAGACCCTCGACGACGTCAAGATGCACCTCACCGCCACCGAGTACGGCCGGTACCTCCAGAACGGTACGGCTCGCGTCAGATCCTCCTCCTCCCCTTGGGGTTGGATTGGTAGGGTTCCGTGATTGAGCTGCTCGATCTGCGCTGATAGGAAGTCAGCAGTTCCCGATTCGGTCCCTGCGAATTGCGATCTCAATTGGGGATTTTGGGCTAGTGCTGCTAGTTCTGCTCGTTACGGAATCAGAGCAGCATGCATTGTTTTTGCCTTGTGCATCATCGGGGATCTTCGATGGGAGCTCCTTAGCTTAATCTGTTTGCTATTTCTCTGGAATACTTCAGTCCTCGATTAAGCTGATGATGTCATGTATGCGAAATCGAGCGAATTGACAGCTTGGGAAAATTGTTCCGAGAACCTAGCTAGGCTTAGCGAGCGTGTACCAGGCCTCTCATGCCCTTACTGAACAGTAGGGGTGAAAACAGAGCGGATACGGACGGATAATGGCTTTACCATATTCGTATTTGCTTTCTTTAATCGGATACGGATACGGATAGTATTAAAACGCATCGGATATTGAATCAAAAACAGATATTAATAAAACCTATAGTACCCAGAATCAGATAATAACCAAAAAAAAAGAATATTTTTTGGATAGTATGTATACTGTAATAAACTTTGGATTACCATAGCAAAATATTGCCCATAATATAACAACTTAAGATAAGAAAAGTGCACATATAGTTTATACATTGACCATACATGACGACGGATGACACATTGATCACATATGGAAACTTGGCAAGTAACTGGTGCGGCTGACGGCTTGGTGAGGTGGGACGTGAGGTGTTAGGCTTGCTTAGTCATGGGCCTGGTATTGGTTTACAAGCTGTTGGACCTCAACCTAGTTTTAGACCATTATCCGGTCAGACATCCAGGTTGCAATTTTATTCGGATATCCGTATCCGCTCCGCTTCTGTCGGATATCACTGATACCGTATCCGCTTCGTGTCTGCTTAGGTCTATCTGGATAATTATCCGTATCCGTGTCCGTCGGATACTAGAATTTCATGCCATTTCCCAAAATACGGATATTGGATACGGATACGGTTCAGATATTATCCGCTCCGTTTTCATCCCTACTGAACAGTGCGAATTCAAGCAATTGCCACAAATTAGCTCTAGTATAGATCATATTCCTGTAAACTACTCAAAAGAGATAAATATTAACTTTCCAGAATCATCGTGTGGTAGTGACTCTGTAACTGCATCAGCTCAACCCCCCTTAGGGAATTCCACTGCTCAATATATTCCTATGACTATTTATCTCCCCCTCCATTGCATTTTCAGCCCTGCCGCTATCTGATGTGTCAAAGAAAATTTACATTGTCCTTTGTGATAGACTTCCATGGCTTATGACTTCATCTGCTAGGTAGAGGATGAACTGTGCATTAATTTTGATGGGGTCTCTATCCTTTTATGTCTAAGTGCCATTCGGCCACGTAATCATTGTGCTACTGTGTTGTGATTGCTCAACAGATTTATACGAAATGATGCTTGCATAGGGCGGCATAGGCAATTATGTGTCAGGACTCATAATATATTTGCACTCCATTTTTCTTGCTTGTTCTCTTCTTTTGTGACTTGTACTATGAGGTATGAACTTAACTCTGATCATTTGTAGAACCTTCTCCACTGCACACAACAACAATTGTGGATAAGTGCACTCTTAAACTGGTCGATGAGTACAAACACATGTTGTGCCAAGCCACTGAACCACTATCTACCTTCTTACAGTACATAACGTAAGTGATGAAGTATTGTTTTACTGCCTATTAATTCTGCTTCCTCCATAAATGTAAACATGTTCAACTCTAGCACATGAATTTTGTTTGGTACTAACAGGATAACTTTTTTTGTAGGTATGGGCACATGATTGATAATGTTGTCCTTATTGTTACCGGGACATTGCACGAGAGAGATGTTAACGAGCTGTTGGAGAAATGCCATCCATTGGGCATGTTTGATAGGTACTCTTGTGGTTCCTTTTTTATTTCGCTGAATGGAGATATTCTGTTTCCTGTTTTGTGGACATCCATCATAGTTACTGACTGTTTTTGTCTTCTTGCCGATAAACAGTATTGCATCGCTTGCAGTTGCTCAAAACATGCGTGAGCTTTACAGATTGGTTCTAGTTGATACACCCTTAGCCCCATACTTCTCAGAGTGCATTACATCTGAGGTAAAAGGGATACAACCTTTTCTTCTGTCTGATTATCAAGACATGTTTGGTGCTTTCAAGATCCCATTGTAATGAAAGCTACTTTTTTTTAAAGGATTTGGATGACATGAATATTGAGATTATGAGGAACACTCTCTACAAAGCATATCTTGAGGATTTTTATAAATTCTGTGAGGTACGTGCAGCTCTAATACGGTGGCCTGCTATCAACAATGCACATATTTTCTTTGTTCCAAATTCATATGTTGTATATAATGACTTCATTGGTACAGAAACTAGGTGGTGCAACAGCTGAGATTATGTGTGATCTTCTTTCATTCGAAGCAGACAGAAGAGCTGTTAATATTACAATAAACAGGTAAAACACTGAGGTTTACATTTTGACTTTAACATCTTTTAATTGTATAAATTGCATGTATCTTCAGTTTGTCATTACATGCACAAGCACTTGATACTGTTCTAATTGTTGTCATGTTTTTTTTGCAGTATTGGGACTGAGCTGACCAGAGATGATCGTCGGAAGTTGTACTCCAACTTTGGTTTAATGTAGGTTTCCATTGAAAGCAGCACTAGCAGTACTTATTCAAGACATTTATTTTGCATTTGGTTATAATATTTTGATATCGTCCAGGTATCCATATGGTCATGAAGAGTTGGCTGTTTGTGAAGATGTTGATCAGGTCTGTCTCTAATTATGCTCTTGGGTTCAATGCTAGTATTATTTTTTAACGTGCGTATTATCAATATTCAAACACACCTTCTATTGCTCTGAATTCCATGTTCATTGATCAATTTGCTGTTTAGGGATTAAGCTCTGTTAGAATGCAAATATGAAGTACAGAAATATAACTAGTCTAGTGATACTGGTATATTCTTTATGATTTGTGAAGTCCCTTTAACGTACCATGCCCTAGGCCAAGTGCTTTACTCAATAAATGGAGAGGCATGGTATTCCACGGGAGCTGTGTTACATGGACACGAACACAGGTGTCCGTTTCTGACATGGGTTCAGGTATCTGACGCAGAAGGTTTTTTTAAAAAAATAGGATTTGGGGTTTTTCCTAACATAAATGTATTTTTATTGTAGAAATGATAAGAAGGAACAAAATACTTTTTCAAGTCTCTGATTTAACACTAGCAAGTAACTCCATGGTCCAGCCCCATCCAGCCCATTTTCTTCTTGCCCTATGCGCTAGGTCACTTCTGCTTCCACACCAATTTTATAGATACTTTCCTAGCCGCCGCCTCTGTCCCATTCAAGCTGAAGTCGATGGAAAGCAACAAGCATAGCAGCAATAAAGGGGAAGATGAGAGGACAGGGTTTGCTAAGGCCCAGGAGGGAGGGTGACACAGGAGGGAAGAGAGGGGGAGCAGGACAGCAACCGGCAGCAGCAGCAGCAAGCAGTCTATGCGGTGGCGACCAAGGCCAGATCCACCGCCAAGGATAGATCCAGCGGACCCTCATCAGCTTTAGCCCGCGAAGCTGTGCCACCTTGCCATGAGCTTGTCCATGCTGGATCCGGCCTGCAATGTCTTCTTCTCTGCTCTGTGCGGTGCCCTCCTCCCTCCCTGTGCAGCCCACTTGCTTCTCCGCCACTGCACGTGCACGGGCTCCTCCCTCTTGGCTGCATCTACCACAGCAGTGGCATCCTCCCTTGCAGCCGCCTGCGCAAGAAGTATTTGATGTGTGCCGTGAGTCTTGACGTGTTCGTCATGAATTGACGCGTGTCGATGACTGGACGTGGCAAAAAAAATTTGGACACACATGTCTGGGTAACACAGCATGAGAGAGGTTTTTGGTGGCACAAAGTTTATTTGTGATAGGCATACATCAAGCTTGGTGCTTGGTTTCCTGACTATTCTTGTATGTCAGTAGTGACTGTGAGGTGGTTTGGCCAACACACAGGCCCTCTTTGATTCGCGGTTTGGTTTGTTTTGGTTTTATTGAGCTCACAAAGCCCCCAAAAAAATTACAAAATGGTACACTGGTTGGTCTGTAAAAAAATAACAAATTTTGGCTCAACCAAACCAATGCCAAAATTTGTTTCTTGCCTTCTGTATCAGTAGCAGCTCAGCAGTTGGTAAAGCTGCTTTAGCTAGGTAATATATAATCATTGTACCATTTTTTCTTCTATTATTCCTGTCGTTTGTTGTAACAAGTAATTATCAAATTGCTTTTCGGACTTAAATACTTATTATCAAACCAATGGTTTTCAGTGTGTTCAGATTATTTTTTTGGTATTCATTGTAATTTTTGAAGATATTTTGCTTACAAGTTACCATATAGAAGTTATTTCTTTCTAAAAAAATTATTTAAAGAATAAGAAACAGATAATATGGTCTAATGTTATCAAAACTATAGTATCTTAATAAGAAACAACAAGGTGTGAACTATAGTATCTTAAGATGGATTGCATCTTAATCATACTAGAGTTGAGACTTCTGACTGTTTTGGCTGTAACTTCATCAAAATGAAACCTGTGCTTGTTAAATAAATTATTCTGACCAGTGATCACCATAACAACTTGTTCCTCATTCAGGTGCGTGGTGTAATGGAGAAGTATCCTCCATACCAGGCTATTTTTAAAGAGATTTCATATGGCGAAAGCCAGATGCTGGATAAGGCCTTTTATGTGGAGGAAGTGCGGAGGCTGCGCTTGTCATTTGAACAACAGGTACTGTTAAGTTTTGTCTTGTAGGATTAGTCGAGTTGCTTTGTACGTTAACTCTAACCTTAGTGGAATATATGTGCAAAGATGCAAATGAGAGATCCCATTTTCGACTTTGAATACATACTAGCTTCACTTAAATGACTAATAACTAAATGAAACATAAAGATTGCTGGTAAATAAGAGCCACTAGTTTATGCTAAGAAACTTGGGTTGGTATCAAGAAAGGCAAACTAAATTAATCACGGTCTTTCTCTATAGTGCGCTCAGCCACTAAGTTCCATTGGTTTATTACTTTGTTCAATTCCACAACAATGTTGAAAAAACTTGAGGTTTATGCCGCTTTTGCAGATTTGCCTCCTATAATTCCCTGAAAGGTTATTTGGCATTTCTTTTTGTTTCTTGTGTAGTTCCACTATGGCGTTTTCTTCGCATACATCAGGCTACATGAGCAGGAGATACGGAACTTGATGTGGATCTCGGAGTGTGTCGCACAGAACCAGAAGGCTAGGGTCGGTGACAGTGTCGTGAACATTTTTTGATCTTCCCCTACCACTCTTGCATATGGTTGTACAAAATGCCTGCTTTGACAATGGCAAATATATGTTGCACTCTTTTGAAACTCAGGGCAAGCAAGACCTGCGATCGATGTATTGTTTATTTTGTAGCAAAATAAAAGGCGTGATTAACACCAAATAGATCCATGCTATTTTGGGGACTTCCACTGCTACTGGCCTATTTGCTGGCAATGCTTATCAAGATTGGCTTGTTGGTTATGTTAAATATCCAACTTGCACCCAACTCTTCTAGTGTATTTTTTCCCCGTCAATTTATCTAATTCGAAAGCATGTGCCCACATTTTTCTAAGTGATCTACACAACTGTGTATCGAGATGAGACAATTTGAACATAACTGAGGCTTTGCATTATGCAAACCTTTTGTCATTCTATAATATGCACTCCCTCTAGGTTTTCAACCTGCCTTTCGAAAACCTGACGTTTAAACATTAACATGGTCTTCGATACGCAACTTGATTGCTAATATTGTACTTTTAAACATTAGCATTTTATTGTACTTTTTATATAAAATTTATAAAAAAAATTGATATTATGTAAGTGTTTTTCAAGATGAATATATGAGTTTCATGTGCCTGATCTAAATAGTTTAAAATATTTTTATATAGAGAGTTTTAAAATTTTGACTTAAAACATGTCTAAAACATCATGTATACAAGAATTGAAAGACATGAAAATTCTCAATTCTCTACCGCGCTGGGAGATTGAATATTTTCAGCAACAAGAAAAACAGAAGAATCTTTCTCTATTCACTACCATTCCGCGTCTTAAGACTTCTATTAGTTTCTTTTCTTCTTTAATGCAATAGCTATAGTCTGATATAGAATCCATTTCTTAAATAATGGAAATCATTCTCTTATAGAAAATGCTTGAAAAATCGCTATTCCATCTTTTAGGTATCATAAAAACTAAAAAGTGATACATGTGAAGTTCTTGGAAAAGGAGGAAGTAACATCTTTCTAAAATATTTAAAATTTTAAAACTAAAAAATTTTATTGCATAAAAGGAGGCTATCATTGTAGTCATCCTTTATTTTTTTAATTGACCAAGGTGGTGGTCAATTAAACCTTGCCTCTATAGACATTTTAGCATCTCTAGATACGGTAGTGAATGATTTGATGTGTCGCCAATGTGTTGTGGATATCGATGTTGAAGAAAAAGACATTAATGAAAAGTTTGGCGGTGACGATTATGCTGGAGAAGTAGTTGTCGAAAATCTTTGTGACCCTCGTATTAATATAGTGTTGGTCATACTAATGATGGGTATGATAAAAACATATATTCGGTAACGTAGTTGTTTAACGCTTCATATCTCCGGTTTTAGCGGTAGTAACTGTTTTAGAAATAGAAACACATCTCTTCTCTCTCTCTTAATTTGCTTGCACCTCAGCTTTTTCATCTATGTGGCACGGGTAGAAGCTGTGGAATAAACAACACTGTGAGGCACCACACGATGGTCGGTTGTCATTGACTACGAGCCTTGGATGGGGAAGACATTGATCATCAGTGGAGTCACCATTTAATTACAGCTAATGTGTTTAGTGTGCGCTTCCCCGAATTATCATCCCACGCGCAAAACTAAATAGTCAAATATATAGCTGGAATCATGCACTCATGACCATTTTGGAAATTTTCTTAAGGACTTTGTTTCCTAATAAACAAAGAATAACTGTAATACCACATAACTTGGTCAATTACCAACAAAACTATGTGCACTCAATTGTTATCTTCAGTATTTACGTGCCACTTAATTTCCACGATGTAGTTAAAAACACAATTTTCCATAGAAACACAGTACACTTATCTATTTGTTCCACAAAACACATGTAGACCTTGATTTTTAATTTTAAGAAACTCTAAATTGGTCTAATGCCAAACCATCCGTGCTGACACAACCAAATAGTAGCAAAGACCAGAGTTGCCTAACAACATGATCAGCTCCTTGTTCCGCAACATTGGCTAGATGTGCTCAGGCACAATTTGTGGCTAGTTCCAATGTCTAGTACCAAATGAGGGAACCTGCCATGTTGTTCAAATCAAGTTCACATCCAAGAGAATTGATCATATCATAAGGAGGAGAGAGAGAGAGAGAGAGAGAGGGAGAGGGAGAGTTTGACGTATTTGCGTTTGGCATATGTGTGTGTTTGTCATGGGACTCATGAAAGTTGCGAGTACGTATGTGGTCAGAAGAATGTTGTAGGCATTTTTTTTATGGATGGTAAATTGACAACCAATGATGCAATTAATGGCAGAGGATATGCAATTAAGTTAAATTCCAAACTAGTACTAATAGACAAGGAGGGCAGAGGTGGTAAAATGCATAATTAATTTAAGGGGTAAACACATCATTGATTATGGTGGCAAGTGCTTGTTTTTGTCAAGTTGTTCTTCTAAGTGACATGTAGGGTTCCCATTTTGTCTAGTGTATTAGCTATGGCTCAATTAGAATAGGTTGTTTCCATTTTGTCACTATGCCACCATTCTTGTCCTCCCCTTATTCCTCGTCCTTTAGAACATCAATATGAGTCAAATATACATGTGCCACTTGAAAGCATATCCTCTACCTTAAAAGAGAGATATGGTCACTATCATGTGGACCCATTGCTGGTAAGGCCTCTTATTGGTGGCAACAATTTTTCTCTGTTGTAAGATAAAGGATCCACAATCGTACCCCTGTTATTATACTGTACACAATATGGTCTGGTCTTAAAGGTCATGTGTTTACCACACATGGAAGTCTGTTGTGGTTTCCACACTTCTTTAAAAGTGCCACCACCATAACAAAGGGTTATGCAAAGATGGTTTTCAATTGGCACAAACAAGTGTCACCAAGACTCACGAAAAGCATGTGGTCGAAGAACAAGAATATTTTGAAGTACTAATGCAAGTAGCTAATGGAAGGAGAAATATGCAAAATTAATTTTTAAGTGACATGGATTGGGTGAGCGACAGGAGTCCCACCTTGATTAAATGTGTAGTGGCTTGACACTATGCGTGAGCTGGATTGTTTTTCAATATATTCTCCTAGTACATTGCCGCCAAACGTCATTGAAGAAAATACTAACTACCATAATTACATAAAAAAGAGAAAAGGGGATGGTATTGAAGACAAAAACAGGATAGAATTGAACTGTTTAAGGCTTCGAGCAGCCCATGAAAAAAGGTAGTGTAAGCTATAATAGTCCGCATTAAAGACAAACGTCGTATGGTATTGAACTGTTTAAAGCCTCGAGCCACCCATAGAAAAGGTAGTGTAAGCTAGAGCAGCCCATGTTGAAGACAAAAAATAGGGTGGCGTTGAATTGTTTGAGGCTCTGAGCAGCCCATAGAAAAGACAGTGGAAGCCACACACGGCCCCAACCCCCACATAGTTAGTGTAAGCCACACACAATCCGCCATCTCCTCCCCGCGGCCCTCCCCACTCCTCTCTTCACAGCCCCTTGTTAGTGTAAGCCACACACAATCCCCGGTTGTGTAAGACAAAAATCAGGGTGGCGTTGAATTGTTTGAGGCTTTGAGTAGCCCACAGAAAAGACAGTGTAAGCCACACACGGTCCCAACCCCCACATAGTTAGTGTAAGCCACATGTAGTCCCCTCTTCCCCACCCCGGTTGTGTAAGCCACACACAATCCGCCATCTCCTCCCCACGGCCCTCCCCACACCCCTCTTTGCAGCCCCTTGTTTTTCCCTCCCCAAACTGAAACACGTTGAAATTTTTGTACCATATATACCCCAACCCCTCACCTTTGCACTCACCCGAATCAACTGTGCTCCTCCGTCTAGGTTCCGCAGTTTAAATCCTCCAGCCTCAAGTTATTGGTGAGTTTTTTACCTAATCTTGCTCGTTTATCGATGATTCTTCAGTGTTCTAAGAAAGCCTTCCCCTCTCTCTCATGTGGTTGCCAGGTTGCTACCACGATGCCGCTAGGAGGGAACAAGATAGTGGGCTCCTCTTCCTCATCGGCAAGGAAGGGCCGTCGTCGACCAAAGAAGCCGGTATCTGTGATGAGCACGATCCAGGAGATATATGACATCTCCAAGGGAGTCTTTGCTGCAGCCACGCCGGGCTTCATGCCGCCGCCACCGTCCGTGGCGAATCTCTCCCAATTTCTTAGTATGTGCTCCATCATCTCCTCCACCCATGTTCGTAGGAAGAGTATGTGTATAGTACGTTTTCGCGCATTGACAACGCAAATCAGTTCATAGATCTCATGAATTACCTTTGGTTCCAGTTGTGTGTCCGCATGCGCTAGACATTGACCATTTGCCATTGATGACCATAAGAGTTTTGCATAACACTGCAAATGTTGTGGGGCCCAACTAGCCCTCATCCTTCAGTGTAGCCAGGCAGGAAAGGAAATGGCTCTACAAGCACATAGAGATAGAAAAGTACACCAATCTCACAATGATTGTCACTGCTCTGCTCTGTGCTCCCCTTTTGGAGAAGTAGGGTTTTCACGTCTAGCACAGGTTGCAACTTTTGGTAGGCATGTGTCCTTCTAGGATTGAGATCCTTTAACATTACATAGTAATGTCAGAGAAGATATAATAGCTCAGACATTGCGCTAATTGCAGTCATCAAACAAAAAATGAACTAATGCTACATGACCAATGAACAATCCTTCGCTACAATAATTTTTAAAGTGTAATTTGCTAAACCAGGAAAAATAAGCCGTTGCTACTGTGCTTCCCTAACATTGCCCTCACACATGCCACTGTACTTCCCTGACTTTGCTAAGCAATGTCAAAGGATATGCATCCGTCCTTCCAATGCATAAAAAACTGTTAGATTCTTTTGCAGAACACTCTGCATGTTTGCATGTAAATGTAAAAATTCATGCATAAGCCACTCGATCATTGCCTAGGATGTAAGACGTGTACTCTCTCGCTCTCAAAATAACTGGCATCATTAAATTCCATAGGTCAATCCTGGCAATCTTTGATCAATTATTATGTTTTATTGTATACAAATATAGATGGACCGTGATAATATGACATTGCAAAATTTGTGAAGCAATACTTTCACAATGATATATTTCTTACAATATCTTAACTATAAATGCATATGAGTCAAAAGTATAGCCTAAAAGCCCTAAAGGCTACAAAAAGTCAACAATGCATGGATAGCATTAATTCTAATTGCAGATTTAGGAGGTCGCATTAGATTCTTGGTATACATATGAGTCCTGATGGTTGTCTTACTGTCGTATTGTCAGTATGACAACGCCGCCAATTGTCGTACTGTCGTCAACAAGGCATTAGTTGTCTTGATGGTTGCATGCATTAGTTGATCGTCTTCATTAGTACTAACAAAGATTAACGCGATGTGGCTGTGCGTGCAGATGGCCTGACGCTGGAGGATGTTGGCCTTGATGCAGCCATGACGTACTTCAGAGCAGCTGGCCCTGAAGGACACCCCAAGGTGACCTACCTGCACTTCGCCGACTCCCCCAGCTCGTTCTCGGTAATCTGTTAATCACCCAACAATCTGCGCCTAACTGCATTGTAGCGAGAATAATGATCTTTCAGAGATGCAATGTGTGATGCTGAATGGCCTGTGTTATTCGTTGCAGTTTGGTGTGTTCTGCTTGCCGGAGTCGGCTGCCATCCCCCTCCATGACCACCCCGGGATGACCGTCTTCAGCAAGATCCTCCTCGGCTCCATGCACATCAGCTCCTACGACTGGGTGAAACCTCCCGCCGGTACTGCCCACCAGGTCAGGAGGATGTCCGACGGTGAGTTCTTCTTCTTCTTCTTCTTCTTCTTCTTCTTCTTCTTCTTCTTCTTCTTCTTCGACGGCGACAATGGTGTTTTTGATAATTTACGAGAGATACTTACTTATAAATTAATCTGATTACCTTATAGCTCGTCAGAAAATACTTAAAAGAATCGACTGATGTTGTATGAGAATGTGCTTGCTTGCTGCAGGTGCTCGCTGGGCGAAGCTGAACACCGACGCCGTGCTGGACGCCTCGTCGGAGACGGTGGTGCTGTACCCGGAGCAGGGAGGGAACCTGCACTGCTTCACCGCCATGACCCCCTGCGCCGTGCTGGACGTGATGGGTCCCCCCTACTGCCGTGCCCAGGGCAGGGACTGCTCCTACTACAGTGCGTCTCCCCCTCTCCCTGATCGATCGAGATTTCCTTTCATGTGTTCTGCATCCTCTGATCATTCCTGATCTGCATTCTCTGATCGATCTGCTTTGATGTGTTCTGCATTCTCTGATCATCATATGTATATATATTCCTGCAGGTCGTGTGGCCGCGCCGGGTGGGGATGGGCAGTACGCCTGGCTGAAGGAGGTGGACTGCACCTTCCAGATGAACACCCTGCATGTGCAGCCAAGGATCAGGGAGTGAAGCCTCAAGAATTAAGAGGGTGGTGCATGATCCAGTTGAGAGGCTGCCAAACTTCGGGCGGCGATTTCAAAATATCCATCTTGTTCGGTTTAGTTCGATCGCATTGTGATCGTCCCAATTATGCAACTTGAGTTTGATCATTTCCCCATGTTTACCACCCCCGCATGTCCGACTCGGTTTTGGTTTGTAGGTCGTTTATGTTGAACCATGCCCTGATAAATTAATCATTTTTGCAATTCATTGGATGATTGATACCTAGATGTTTTTGTGAGATCTTTTATATATCCTAGTAGTAAAGTTGTTTGATCGATGGTCTAAAAATCATCTAAAAGTTAAATAACTCTCGGTCGACGTTAAATCGATCAATAAATTAATTGGTCGTTGTTAATTTCTCCAAGCACAGCCACTCCAAACGGTCACACAGTCAACGTTTGTGCCGATTAATCATCATGGGGCAATTGCGTTCTTGCCCCTGTTCTCGAGTCTAATTATGATTTTACCTCTACTTTTTCCACTTTGTGATTTTTTCCCTTGATTTTTGAGAATGAAGCTACAATTTACCCTCATTCCGTTTACAGTAGTTAACGGTGTTTAACCTCAGCTGTAAGTCTAATTGTGCTTTTACCGTTGATTTTCGTACTTTGTGAATTTGCCCTCAAGTTTTGGAAACGAAGTTGCCGTTTGCCCCAAATGTTAATACTCTATTAGTGATAGCCGGATTAATCAATTGAAAAAAAAATAATAGAGTCCATGCTAAAGTACTTAATTGCCCTTGTACTGTTTTTAATCTAATCGGCTCAATATGAAACGTGCGCCAGTTTGTAACCTAGGCGGCGGCTAGGCGGCCTCATTCTGGCTGATTCCAACGAGGGACGAAATAGTCGGCATGGTCAGGGATTCAAGGGCTTTGGGCGGCCTCGACCGATAGGCGAGCAAAACATTCATCTCTGCATCTCTGATCTCTGCATGCGGCATTAGCATACCGTGTGTCGGTCGTCATAGTGTAGATCTCGGTATCCGAGCATTCAATGATCCTTTTATATGTCATCAAATTCAATATAACTTCTACCAAAATGTTGTCAAAATGCGGTTTTCAAATCATCAATATTTGAGTTGAAACAGGGGTAAAATCACAAAGTACTAATAAAATTAGGGACAAATTGTAAGGGCATAGATGTCTTTTTACATCCGAGTTAACACCGTTAACTATTGTAAACGGAATAGAGGAGTGTTCGGTTCTTCTTTGCAGCGTTGCGCACGCATGCATGCCCAGTGGATGGGGGCCCTCTTTTTTTCCTTGTTTTAGTTTAGTTTTTATTTGATTTGTTAGTTTTATTAATTTTATACAGATTATTCAGTGTACCTAACATAATATTCAAAAAAATCTAAAAAATATTATGTTTACGAAGAAGACTCTTTTGCGAGGAAAAAATGGCTACACATTCTTTCAACTAAAAGCATTAATAACTCAATTTACTGGACCATATCTCACAAACGGAACTATATATATATCCACTGCATGCTACAACCAGCCTACAGATATATGTAGTAGTACTCGGAAATTAAAATTTAAAAACAAAAAAAGGACTAGATGAAGGCACGCAATCTCATGCATGCAAGATATATAATCGGTTGACTTTTGAACGAATTTTAAATGCTGGGAAATCTCCTTTTTTTTAAATCAAATATCCTATGGCTGTTTCAGTCGTCAGAATGGTCGGCAGGAGCACGTACGTACATAAGTCACTGCATGAGGATGCTTTCTGGAATGAAATATCTCCTCTAATCACAAAAAGAAGTCGTGACTTTTGGACACACCTTTGACCATTCGTTTTATTCAAAAAAGTTATATAAATATTATTTATTTTGGCAATTCGTTGGATGACTGATACCTAGATGTTTTTGTTAGATCTTTTATATATCCTATCCTAGTTGTTGATTGATGGTCTAAAAAATCATCCGAAAGTTGAATAACTCTCGGTCGACGTTAAATTGGTCGATAAATTAATTGGTCGTTGTTAATTTCTCCAAGCACAGCCACTCCAAACGGTCACACAGTCAACCTTTGTGCCGATTAATCATCTAGTCGTCATGGGGCACATGAGCGGTCATGATCTGCATGGCTGCTTTTTTGGAAAATACAGCTGCTACAAGTGCTTGCTTCTCTTCTTCGAAAATACAGGTGCTACAAGTGTTTGTATCTCCTGAGTTCTGACCCTGTCCTGCATGTCGAACGAAGCACGCACGCATGCATGCTGCTGTGATGCAATGGTATCTACTCCATTTTCGAACAGAGGAGTGTTCGGTTCGAATGCTTCTCTGCAGCGTTGCGCACGCACGCATGCCCAGCCCAGTGGATGGGGCCCTCTTTTGTTCCTTGCTTTAGTTTAGTTTTCATTTGATTTGTTAGTGTTATTATTTTTATACAGATTATTCAGTGTACGTAACATTTTAAAATATTTTTTTTAGGATTTTGTTGGTGTTTCAAGAAAATCTTAACTTTTTTTTTAAAATAATTTATTTAATCTTTTCGTATCTCGTTACACTCCCTACTCCCTAGTAAAGGATATATAGTGCAGGGCAGGAGTATAAAGACTTAAAGAGCGATCTTATGTTCACGAAGACGACTCTTTTGCGAGGAAAAAAAATGCTACACATTGTTTCAAATAAAAGCATTGACGCTCAATTTACTGGGCCATATCTCACAAACGGAACTATATATATATCCACTGCATGCTAGCTATGACCAGCCTACAGATATATGTAGACTGTAGTACTCGGAAATTAAAATTAAAAAAACAAAAAAGGACTAAATGACCGCACGCAATCTCATGCATGCAAGATATATAATTGGTTGACTTTTGAGCGACTTTTAAATGCTAGGAAATCTCTCTTTTTTAAAAAAATCAAATATCCTATGGCTGTTTCAGTCGTCGGGATGGACGGCAGGAGCACGTACGTACATACGTCACTGCATGAGGATGCTTTCTAGAATTAAATACATTCCAGTAAGAGCACGTACAATGGTTAAGACAACAGAACATTTCTAACTATTGCCATGTCACTTATAAAGATGATTTAGAGACAACTCATATAATGGTAGAGATGACTTAGAGACAATTGCATATTTTTTATGACACTTAATCACGCACAAGATTCTTAATTCGCGTGTAGAGTCATCTCGTGCACGGAAGACGGCCCAACTCTCTATGCACACCCTCCCTCCTCCACATTATTATCTATCCTACATGACAAACCTTATAGATGGCTTAGAGACCGCTGATGTGTAACATTGTACATGCTCTAAGATCACTCCGTGTTTTTTCTTTCTTTATTTCGTACGTATGATATGACAGTGCTCATTTTGTTTGTACCGGCTTCAAGAGCTTCAAGAAACAACTCTATGATAAGCTCGAAGGAACGGCTTGCAAAAACATATATAGGGTTCGGCTTAATTTGACACATTTTTACTGCAAAAATCAATTCGTTCCAAACATTATATATGCATAATGTCGTTGACGATAAATGGGACTCCTGGGACCAAAGGCTGATGACAAGATATTGAATATTGGAAGAGATGTCAGATTTATAAGCTGACATTGAATCCACATGAGCCTAGGCCGAGTGCCATCTGCGTTTTACGAATAGAACCAAAACTCGGTAGGCCTAGACTAAGGGCAGGGCATCTTCAACGGTTATATCTTTTTTTTTCTTACTTTTTATGATCCAACACTATTTATCTAGCAATGTGACCGAAGATGTGCTAAGGCCGACCGAATTCACCAATTAGATGACAATTGCTACCACGAGAGATCATGCAGTGACACCTAACTCAAGCTAGAAGGCCGCATAATCCTCTTTTTCTAGTTTTAATGATGAATAAAATATTGTGATAAAAACATAAATAAAACATGCATTGGTGTCATATTAATGATGAATAAAAAATACTTTAGTATGGTCCTAATCTTTGTTTTGTAGGTAGCAAGAGCTACACTCACAGATTCTCTAGTTTATACTTTTTATTCATCTTGTTTCATGTTTTGTGCTATAATAGATTATAGTCAAAATCTCATATCAATTAAGTATTCTTTTTCTATTTTTGTTACTTGGTGGGGTTATTTTTTGAATTTTTCATGTAAACTTTAGTAAATTAGATTTTAGCATGGGTCTTAACAAGATCTTGGATCCGCCACTGATTATAGATGAGATGTTGGAGATCAAAATGATCGTACAACTTTATCCACTGGGGTGTTGCATGCACACATGGTGACACTTCACAATAATTTTAATGAGGTTTAAGGGATTTATCCCCAGCTTCATATATTCATCAGTTTGAGTGTGCACTAGGAGAGGCGCCATCAATTTTGTGTTTGTGTGCGTGCGCATTAGTGCCTGAGCAGTGGTGTGAGTGTATATGTGTGTGCAGGGACGGAGCTAGAAAAAAATATTAAGGGGGGCCAATAAAATTTAACTTTTGTATCGAGAAGATCAAATGAAAATTTATAGCATTTTAATTTGCAAATTCATATGAATTCAAGAATTTTTAGAACTTTTTCACTATTTATCTTGCAAATTCATGTATATTTTTGATATGTTTGAATTTTTTTACTATTTTAACATACAAATTTACATGCAGTAGATTTTTTTTTTGAAGTTTTTAACTATTTTAACATGCAAATTTATGTATATATAGGATCCTTTAGAAATTTTGGCTATTTTAACATGTAATTTCATATGGATCGGAGAAATTTTTAAAATTTTAACAAACAAATTCATGTTTTCTATTAATTTTACCTAATATATATAGGGGTACCCTCTTGTGTACATCTACCATTGGGGAGGCCATGGCCCCCACCGGCCCCTCCCCCCCACTGTCTCCGTCACTATGTGTGTGTGTTGCACTTTTCCTTGTAGGACAAAAAAAACCCTAATAGTACTCGTATATAAAGAGTAGAGGGCTAACCATGCTGAGGTTGGACCGTTGGTGCATGGCAAAAAAAAAGATAACAGAAAAAATATGCTGAGAAACTAGCTGCATGTTTAAGTAAATTCCAAAGAGGCAGCGTCTGGCCACCATTGTCGGCCTCCTCCCGCCTTCCTTCTTTACTCCTTTCTTCTCATCTCCCTCTCCCATGCCTTCCTCTTCAGCAAGTAGTGGCGGTGGTGGCGGGTGCTCCCTGAGCAGCATGTGGTGGTTGCGTCAGCGGTGGTAAAGGTCGTGGCTCCGTGGTTGCTACACGGCTCCCTGGCTACCGGCATCCCCACGCCCTGGCTGCCACCCTCCTAGCGCTAGATTTGGTGGCAGGCGGCATGCAGTGGTGGCAGCATGTGGTTTGGTGGGCAGCACACCCTAGCGGCTTGGTGGTGTTGAGGCTAGCTCGGTAGTGTGGTGGTTGGTCCGGCCCGCAACACGCGCTCGGATCTAGTGGGGCACATGTCGATTTCAACGGCGTGGTGGTTGGATTCGGCGCTTGGCGGCCCGAACCAGCCTTCTTTCTTCTTCTTCTTCTTCTTCTTCTTCTTCTTCCATCCTCTCTCATTGGGTTCACGTTGTCTTGCTGCGGCAGCTGCAGCGATGGCGTGGTCCTTTTATGACAACGTAGTGGAGTGGAGGCCGGATTCAGCAGTGAGGTGTCTGAATCCAACAATACATCTCTGGGAAGTTGGCTCTTGGGATTTCTTTCTCTAGGCGAAAGCCCACCTGTTTGTCGACCACTGATGATGGCGACACCCTTGGACATAGCTGCTCACCTTGGAGGCTTCGTCGTGGAGACCACCCGGGTGAAAGCCCTGTCCACTCGGGCTGGTGATGATGACACATGTCGGTGCCATTCCCCTCCTTGGAGGCATCAACACAGTTATCCCTTCTTTAAGATCTTATGTGATGGTAAACTAAGCAAGTGCACTTGTTGGAGCGGCCCAATCTTCTCCCTCTTCTGCAGCAGCAAGGCCAATCCTCCTCCTGTGTGCTAGTAGTGCCAGAGGTTGACCTAGCGTGTGTGGCATTGGACAGGGATGGCGCGCAATTTACATATGCAGCCAAATGCCGCCAGTTCAAATGGCGGCTTTGGCTGCCAACCGTTGTGTCCATGGCCCGGCGAATGATTCAGCGAAAACTCAAATCCCTGATGGTTCATAAATGCCCCCATTTCGAATGGTGGGAGGAGGCTATTTATTTAATTTAGATATATAAAAATTTATTTATTTAAATCAAAATAATAAAAATATAAATTGTTAAAAAATTCCTACATAACCTGGGTCGTCGCTGCTTCTGTATTGGGCCACTGCAGCGCACGTGCGCTCGTGTTTGCTGCTGCTTCTTCGGCCCCCTACTGCACATGGTTGCTACTGCTGCTTGGGTATATTATTCTAGTATAAACTTCAGCAGTGTTTCTTTTTATTTATAAGCTCCATATTATTGCTTGCAATTTACCGTGAATGAATTTTAGTGGTACAAAAAGCATTCTAAATTAAAATTTTACGATTATCCAAATCTGATCCGATTATTTAAAAGTCCGTCTAATATGGAAACTATACGATCCACATCGCAAATTTTTTGTCCAGATTTCAATAAGGTTATTGGGCTGTTTGGTTGGACGTCATCGCACGCCATTCTAACGCAGCGGCGTTAACTCCCGATTTGGCCATCGCTCGGCGAGCCATCGTCCTCACGCCCTCAGCCGACTGTCGACAAGTGACACAGCGGAGCTGTGTCGGCGTGCCTTCTCAGGGCCCGATTCGGCCACCATCGGAAGGCACGACGCGTACCCTCGTCCTAAGAAGACACGGCGTGGGACGGCCGGCAACGAAACAGCCCCTATACGAAATCGGAAGGCATCTCCGAGATCGAGATGCATGCGCTCAGTCCCTCGGTGCCAATGCCCGTTGTTTCAGTTTGAACGGAAAAATTATTTTTTATGGCCTTTCGATCAGCACACTAGTGGTTGTTGGATACCTCAATAACAGAAGGACTTGAGTTGATATAGACATTAGGAGGGGAAAGGGCCTTATTTACCAGAAAAATATCAGGAATTGTTCGTTACTTCACTGATGTTCCTAGAAGTACTCAAACCACTCCTTTGACCAACAACATCACTATTATGTTCGTTCTTGTTTTTCCTCGAGAGTTTATGAAAAATACCATAATTCTAAAGGCGTGCCCAAATAGTAAAATACACCAACTTATCACGAATGTACTTGCTCAAATGAACCAAAAATAGAGGAAATTCACCGATCTGTCATTGAGAATTCTGTCTTCCCTCCTATGCCACTAGTTTAAGGCCCAGTTCTTTTAAGCTTAATAGCTTAACGGCTTAACGACTTATCTACGTTTTAAAAAGACATATGCTTTGAGCTTTTTAAGTCCGTTTTTCGTTGTTTTGAAGATGTGCCCTAACGCTTTAAAAAGCAAGTCAAACGAAATGGATCCGAATATCGAGACTACTTTGAGAAGCGCTTGAAATTCAGTCATTTCCGTCGTTCAACTATTTAGCCGTTAAGCTCAGCTCAAAAGAACAGGGTCTAAATTTTCGCTCCTTCCTACTGCCTTTGTCGTTGGGTCAGTTTCAACCGTAAAAAATGTCTATTGATTTCTAAATACTACTTTCATAAGTTTTGGGTTCAAAACTTTAAAAAATAACACCTACATTATAACTCCAAATTGAGTAATTAAACTTTCTAGATTTATGTAACATCGCACTCTACTTGTTGTTGGAACATCTATAATTTTTCGTATTTTCTAGTTTTTGCTATTTTCTGTTCCGAGGCATGGTATGCAAGATTCATTTTAAAATAAATTTACGTAAAAAATTAATGTCCACTGTCGAAATGGACCACAGATAATTTTTTGAATTCGTAGAAACTTTCTTATGTTTTTTTATAATTTTTTCTATTTTGTAAGGTATTAAAAAGACATGGACATAATCATCATTATATAGCATTGTAACGCTTGAATGGCACTGGAGGAGCATAAATATGAGACAGCGGTATGAGAGGGAAAAAAGGATTTTTAATAGCAGGTTAGGGAATTTGTCATTTTATCATTGACATAGAGAATTTTCTCACAAAAATAAGCATATCATTAAGAGTGGAAAAATATGACACATCCCTATAAGAATGTAAACATAGTACTTTCCTTGTTTAACTATAGGAACTGACACAAGAGGTCGTATGCTCAGTTGTGACCTTATTTAGTGATGCCGACATCCAATGGTGAAAACCAAAAAATGTTGGGAGCATTAGCATAAGCAAGTGTATTTCGTATGAATTCGTACTCTTATTAATCGGCCCACATTTATTCAAGGATGAATAGAATGACTAAAAGCTGGCAAAACCTTTTTCCTTCAAGCACTCTATGGTCTCTCTGAGGCTCGTCTCAAACGGGATCAATTCTATCCCCAGACTTTTTATCTTGTCCTTTGAGACCTGGTATGTTGGAGCGAATGGCTGGTCATCTGCACACCTGTCCATGAGAATAAAATCATTTTCCTTTAGAAAAAAAGGTGACAAGAACTGTGAAATTTGATGATAAGATTATGCAATTTAGTATCATGTAATGTACAACATTTTTGTAATATTGTAAATATTAGGGTTGATTTGATACATGCCAGTTGGTGTGATATGCCGCATCGTGTGACCATGACATTCGGGCAACATAGGTGGCATATCGTGAAACTCCAATTTTCATAGTAACAGGTATCAAATTAACCCTAAATGTTACTGGCTAGTTAAGGCAACGACGAAAGATAACAAGTAAAGGACAAGAGAAGAAATGTAATATTACAATTGTGCTATGATCGTTTATCAAAAGGAATTCAATGTCATTGACTGCAAACAACTTTGAGATATTAAACTACTTACTTGTCGGGCACTGGCAGAGAAGGGTAAATTTCATGGATGATTTTGACAACCTTCGAGAAGTGGAGAACTTTGTCAACCATACAATATCTTCCACTTGCTGAAGGAACCTCAAATGCAAGGACATGTGCCAGAGCAACATCCTTCACATTCACCCAACCAAAGCTATAATTAGGATACACAGGTGACCCTGCAAAAAAGTGGGTACAATAAAACATTACTTATTTTGATATGAATTAGACAACCGAAAGCTAATTTTACTCTTAATGTCTCAACCAATGTACAAACCGAAGTTATTGTTTTGTGAAATTGTAAGATCTACCTTCAGTTGCTCACGAAATTTCTAGTATTCCATTAAATTTAATGGAGGTCAAAGTTCAGCATTCATGAGATAGTAGAATTCATTGTAGTGAGAGAACTTCCTTTATGGCTCTCTTGGTTTTTATCTCCGTGAAGTAATACTACTTCCATAGATATGTACTATGTAGATGTAGTTTACCTAAGTAAGAAATTTACTCATTCGAACTACATACCGCTGATAAGATACATGACCACTTGAGCACTGGTGTTTAGTGTGGGCTGAAGTAAGGGACCAATGACCATAGCTGGATTGATCGTGACCAAGTCAATTCCATTGTCGGTTGAGAACTTCCATGCTGCTTGCTCAGCCAGGGTCTTTGACAAAACATACCATTCCTGGTAAAAACAGTGAGTGAGCCAAAACTTAAATCTTCTCAACAATTAAAAAGGAACAATAAATTAATTGGAGTCTTCAATAGGTGAGGGATAACATGTATATTCAGACAAAGTCAGTCAATCAACTCAAGAAAATCTACCATGATAGTTTTCTTACAAAAGATTCAAAAAGGAGAAAAATAGAATTAACAGTCACAGACATATATATAGTGTCACACATCCAAATACCCATATTGCAAAGAAAGATGGCACATTACTGAAAAAATACAGTTAGTATAAACAGAACAAGATAATCAATTTATTGGAAATCCTCTTCAATCGAAGTTTGTATTGATGAACATATATTGGGGCAGAAATAGCGAGAGTGAAGTATCCTTTTTTTAATACAAAATCCGAGTCCCGAAACTAAGCATTGATCAACAGACAGTAGACATAATTTTAGCTGGATCCCAGTATTTTATTCGAAACAAAATACCATTTATATCAAAAGAAGTTAACAAATGCCAAGTATTGACACCTACTATATAAAACGCATGACATACGATGCCTTCCATAGTTCTAAGGATGAAGAAATACGAAAAAGGTGGGTGGGAATAAAAGCTGTTTTCAGAAACTAGTAAAAACTGTTTAAAACATGGTACAAATTTTCTATTTGGAAACAAATATACAGTACCTTTGCTTTTTCACAAAGTTCTGGAATGGAATACGATGTCTCATCAACCACAATGTCAGGAGATAATGGTTTTTCTGTAATTACAACTGCTGCCATTGATGATGTTAATATCACCCTTTTCACGGAAGAAGCTTTCTTGCAGGCTGCCAAAACATTCAGTGTTCCTTTCACTGCTGGTTCAATCAACTCGACCTAAAAATTACAACACTGTTAAATATGTAATTTTAAATGACATGAAACTTTTAGCAATGGGGGAGAAAAAGAACTCCTAAAGCTCTTTAATATGTAATTTTGTATCCCTGAATGTCTCAAGTCTCAACTAAATGGGGGTGGAAATAGGACTCCAAACAAAATGAAGTGGGAATAATATGGGAAAAAGTAGATTATAAATGTTATTGAAATATGTATTTTTCTCTTTTGCTCAGATTATATATCAAGTTATAGAACGAGAACTAGCAATATCATACAAACCTGAGGATCTGTTGGGTCATTGTAGAAAGGAGAAGCTGTATGAAATACACATTCACAGCCGTCAACTACGGCATCAAAGGACCCTTCTTCCAATAAATCTGCTTTAAATAGTTGCAATCTCTCAGCAGATCCATCAAGAGCAAGTAAATGTTCTGTCTTCTTTGGATCAGCTGAAATAGTAAACGAATGATTTTTTTAGTCACTTACTATCTGCCAATGCAAAGCTGATAGAATACAAACTTTAAACTATCACGTACAAAATAGAACTGTCGAATATATAGAATTAAGGGCATAAGAAATATGGCTTCTAACAATTTTCTATGCCTCTTTATCCATTATCCAAAAGTAGATTGTTACAGGATGGGCAACAAAATTAGTTCACAGGAATCGATTGTGTATATATGTTGAAGTATATTGACCACCTTTCTCCTTCAGTGCAAATTTTAGAATGAATTGGTCGGTGCATCTAATATATGGTTTAGAGCCAAGAAGTCCTAAGTTGAAGGCCTAGCTAACGTGGTATTAAAAATAATATATAGTTGCAGCCTATTTTGTGGCCATGTTTAAGGCTGGGAAGAGGATAGATGTGAGGGGGAGTGTGTTGAAAAACAGGACATTGATACTAGATCTGAAACGACACCGGAGGCATGATATTTGGTAACGCAGTTCACCTCTTAGGCTACATCTGCGGGGCAATGATTATGGGCGCTCCTTCCCAACAACGCAGCTGACCACCGTGGGTCGCGGCCACAAGCCAGCCACGACCTCCTGCGAGCCTAAGCCGCTACAAAGCCGTTCCATGGGTTACACCAGGGGTGCTTCCCTTTATATAGTGGAAGCCAGGCAAGAGTTCGACTACAACTCTAAACCAACCCTGCCTATTGCAACACAGAGTCCTTGTAACCTACTCGTACGCATATTCGACATCAACTTCTAACAGAGTGTAGAAGTAGGCTTGAAGGGTGTTTTGAAGTAATATTGGTTGTGTTTACTTTTAGGTTATGCTTTCAGGTGGATTGAGCAATGCATGCAAATTTAATTTTTGGGCCGGCTCGTATACGTCACGTCGGGCCTCTCCGGCGACATAAACCGCCGGCGACGAAGTGCCTGAAACTTGAAGAACCAGCCGTCGCCCTCCCCCATGGAGAAGCACGGCGCAGCGGGCTCCCCGACGGCGGCGGCGGCCAGGTCAGATGGCAATTGGCGGCAGGATGCAGATGCAGGCGCACGGGTGGTGGGGATGGGGGGAGGGGGAGGGGCGCACGTACCGGGGTCGCGGAGGGTGCCGCGGACGGTGTGACCGCGCTGGAGCAGGAGCTTCACGATCCACGACGCGATGAAGCCGCCCGCGCCCGTCACGCACACCACCGACGGCTTCCTCGCCGCCGCCGCCTCCATGCTGCTTCTGCCTTCAGTGTTCACTGAGCACTTGAGCGGTGAGCTCTCACCTCTCTCGCTGTGCTGCGTGCCTGCTTTGTTATTGGGTCACCGGTCGATCGCCCCATGCTATAACGGAGATTCGATGCTGCTGTGGGATGCGCGCCCAGTAGTTGACTATAACGGGGATTTGACTGCAGGGAGATTAAACAAAGAGCGCGTCCACGAACCTGCAAAATTACCTATGACCTGTGGTGATAGCGGCAGCCTGTATAGGTGCGAGGTAAGAAATGTAGGAGATCCACTAAACACAACTTTTACCTATTTAAACATTACAAAATAGCAAGGCATGCATATTTAACAACAATTATAATCTTCTTATGGTTTTAATATGCAAATCAATGTGCATTTATGAATTTTTACCAATTTAACATGCAAATCCATAAATTTTTAATACTTTATCAAAAACATATGTATGTATGGGTATACAATGTATATATGGAGCGTGCAGGCTAGGGGCGGACGCATCCAAAAATAATAAGAGGGGCTGACAGTAAAGGGTCTTTCAAATTACCTTCTTCCCTTCTATTTTACTGTAAAAATTATAGGTGTGTCTAAGGTGAGGCTCCACTGTCATAAACAACGTAGGTGGGGCTAGAGCCCCTCTGACCAATTGCTGGATCCGCCCCTAGTACGGGCCAAAGGTGCCTACCTGCTAGCCCCCTTGTCTCCGTCACTCACTATCTAGCCACCCTTGTACCCTGAGATTCATAATTCTCACATATGCAGCCTTGAAACTTGCCAAGGATAAGTACTCATTGACATAAGCCTCCATGTTTGTATCTTTCCAAGAGAAGATATATGCCAACGCGGCTGCTTCTTTCCTACGGTCGTTATGCCTCGCCAAGCACCCCCTCCTTGGCCTTGACAACCACGCCCTCCCTCCTTCCACCGCCCACATTGATTTCTCCCTAGGGCTACCGCCAGAGAGGGCAAGGTCGCCGTTGTTGCCTCCTTCATCCCCTCCCTCCAAGCTAAGGTTAGGGGCCATGCTGCGGCTGCCGCCTTCACCGGTCAGAGAGGCTAATGTCATCGCAATCGACACCTCCATTCGCTGGGGAGGCCAGAGCCACCTATCTCCACTGGGGAGGCTCGGATCACCTCCATCTGTCGGGGCAGGGAAACCAGGGCCACCTCCATTTGAGAGGTAGCCGGGGAGGCCCGGGTCCTCGCAGCCGCCGCCTTGTTCCATCGTCAGCTAGGGTTATGAGATGGAGACAGGGAGAAGGAAGTTGGGGCTGAACAAAACCGGATGGGAGACAAGCACCAGGCAAGTGAAGAGGTAAGTGAGCAAGGGGCATAATAGACATTTAATGTCAGCATTTGCCAAAATTTAGCAAAAAAAAATAGTAAAATAAAAGGTGGCATATGCTAGAAGAAGCAACAAACTTTGTGGTAAAAAAGAGTATTGCATCAACTTGGATGGCACATATTAGAGTACCCATCAACTTTTAGACATATATCGAATTCTCCAACAAACTTTTGTCTCGTAGCAGTCAATTGTTATTGCCTTCATTAATAGAAAATCAATTGTTATTGCCTTCGTTAAAAGAAAATCAGTTTGCTTTATTGCGTACGTGAAATCGGACCTTCTACCATTGTACATTTATACTGAGGCCCTGTTTGAAAACAAAGTTTTAGAAAAGAGTAAAATACACGGGCGGTCCCTAAACTATTAGTCGATTCTCATCTATGTCCCTAATCTATGAAACTGCAGATTTGTGTCCCTAATCTTTTTAACTAGGTCCGCCTCGGTCCAAACTTGCCACGTGACAACCCTATAGCTGCCGTGCCGCTGACATGTCATGTAAAATAGTTTTAAAAAGGGGAAAATCATTTAAAAAACATAAAATACGTGGAAATCATTTAAAAAATCATTTTAAAAATGAAAAAAATTAAAATGTGGGAACTTTATTTTAAAAATCATAAAAATGAAAAAAGATAAAAAGGAAAATTATTAAAAACATATAGAAAATATCAAAAGAATCATAAAAATCAATAAAAAATCATAAAAATCATGAAAAAAGCATAAACATATGGAAAAAATTATAAACATATTAAAAAGAAACATAAAGACAGTGTGGTCGCCTTTAATCTCTCTATAGTTGAACGGGGCATATGGGAGCCCTCGAGTGCTACTTTTTTCTAATTTTTTTTATGAATTTTCCTAATTATTTACTATTTCCCGTATGTTTTATGTTTTATGAATTTATTTAGGATTTTTCTGGATTTTTAAGTAATTTATGAGACATGAACATCCATGTCAGCGCCACGTCAGCTCTAGGGATGTCACATGGCAGTTTTGGACCGGGACGATTCCACTTAAAAAGATTAGGAACGCAAAACTGTAATTTCATAGATTGGGGACCTGGATGAGAATCGACTAATAGTTTATGGACCGTCCGTGCATTTTACTCTTTTGAAAACCATAGTTTTACAATACCATGGTTTGCCAATTGTTTTATCAAATTACCATGGTTTAACAAACTCCATTGGAACCATGATATTTGTTGGAACTACCAATTGTTTGGTTGCAAAGTTTTTTACCAAAGTATTGACCATGGTCAAAGAATAGAAGTGAAAACTTTAGCTTAAATCAGAGTTTTTAATACTTCAAAAATATCATGGTTTTGATAAAACCATGGTTTCTAAAATAGAGCTTTTCTAAATGGCGACCAAATACCTCACGATATAAAATACTATAGTATTCTCAGAAACCATGCTATTACTTTAAAACTATAAAAATACTTTGGTTTCGAATAGACCCTATATTGTTTATTAACCTACTAAGTCTTTTAACTAAACTATGCGTGTGCTCAATGGACATTTTCCCTTTAATTGCAACTTGTTCTGATGGGATACTGCATCAGTGCATCAGTGGAACAGGGGGCATAGTTTGCGTTTCTTTTCTCTACACAAGTCACATGTACACACCGCTTTCCAGTTTAGTCTCGTTCCTATTCACTATTTCACTCATGGCAAAGCGATAACCACAAAGTTTTGCAATGCCTATCCACTGAATCTGTCTCCAACCGTACGCATCGTGCAGAAAAAATCACAAGAGCAAACAACGACAGGTAGGAGAGAACCAAGAAAATTCGCTTGAATTAAAAGGTGCCGGGCCGCCATGGCTAATCTAAGTACTAGCCGCCGCTCCTTTCAAAGAAATTAATCAGCATCACACGGTACAGAGGGCAGAGTTGACCCAGTTCTCCATCTTAAGATCTGCAAGATTACCCTGATCTACGTGGTCAGATTACTAACCACATCTTCGAGTTTTCGACCGTATGGAAGCAGATAAGCTGTTCCCAGAACTTGAAAAATGTCGTGAATCACCCAACAATCTCAGCACAGAATATCATGAATCAGTCGGTCGCCTCAGCCATCACTAGTAATGAACTGTGAGAGAAAAACTGATGAACTGTAAATCACTGTAGACTGATACGGTCAAACTATATTCACAGAAATGCCAAGCTGATGTATTGCTGATTCGCATGTAGCTGTGTGCCGTAATTCTGGAGAAAATCCAACTGTTGACCAAGATTCAATTAATTCATGAGCAAAGAGGAAGCTCATTGGCATGCTAGATCTCATGATAATTGGATTTTGCTGGGTGATGCAAACACAAATTATTTTCATAGGGTGGCAAATGGTAGGAGAAGGAAAAAAACTATTTTATCATTACAATACAATGAAGATATTGCACATGGAGATTAAGATGTTGTGAAGATACCATCCAATTACTATAAGAATCTTTTTAGCAAAAGTGAATTTTCCAATAAATTGTTGTTTTGTAACATTTGGTCTGAGGAGGAAAAAGTTAATGAGGAAGAGAACATAAATTTAATTAAATCTTTTTCAGAAGGAGAAATTAAACAAGCAGTTTTTGAGATGGGTCTCAACAAAGCTGCAGGGCCAGATGGTCTCCCCATTGAATTTTATCAGGCCTGTTGGCATATCATTAAATCAGATCTAGTTGGGGCCTTTCGGGAGTTCTTTGAAGGCAATTTGAGAGTAGATAGGCTTAATTATGGACAAATTATTTTACTTCCAAAAAAAATGATGCTGTCATGGTTCAACATTTTAAACCTATATGTTTACTGAATTGTATATATAAAATTTTCACCAAAGTCTTGACCAATAGGATGGAAGGGGTCTTGAATAGAATAATTTCAGAAACTCAAAATGCCTTCCTTAAGAATAGATATATTGTTGAAGGGATTATGTCACTTCATGAGGTGCTACATTCAGTCAGGCACAGTGGGGACTGTGGGATTTTTTTGAAACTTGATTTTGAAAAGGCTTATGACAAAGTCAACTAGAAATTTTTGTTTCAGTTGCTTCATTTTAGAGGTTTTCATACCAAAATTGTTGATTGGATTAAGCAAGTGGTGGTAGGAGGTACTTTGAGTGTGAAAATCAATAATTGCATATGCCCTTACTTTCAAAGTGGCCAGGGTGTGAGGCAAGGGGACCCTCTGTCCCCCCTCCTTTTTAATTTAGTTGCTGACTGCCTTGCTAAGATGATAAACACTGCTCAAAAACATGGTTTGGTTGCAGGGTTAGTTCCTAATTTGTGTGATGGGGACATCTCTATTTTACAATATGCAGATGACACAATAGTATTCCTAGATGATAACATTGAATCCGCTATTAATCTGAAATTTATCATGAGTCTATATGAAAATCTCTCGGGGCTGAAAATTAACTTTCACAAGAGTGAGATATTTGTTTTGAATGGTGATTTAATTAAGGATAATATTTATTCAGAGCTTTTTACTTGCAATGTGGGTACTTTTCCTATTATGTATCTTGGGATGCCTGTGAGTGCCAATAGACTAAAAGTCAAAGATTGGGATAGAATTGTGGACAAAGTTAAAAACAAATTAGATGGTTGGAAAGGAAATTCTTAGTCTCAAGGAGGGGAGACTTGTGCTAATCAATTCTTGTCTAACTAATTTCCTCTATACGGTATGTTCATGTTTCTGATTCCATAAGGTGTCCTCAATCAACTGGATTCGTTGAGAAGAGGTTTCTTTTGGAAAGGTAATAGCTCAAAAAAGAAATATCATTTAGTGAGATGGGGAAAATCACTAAATCCAAGAAGGATGGGGGGTCTAGGTGTTAAAAATCTGAGAGACATGAATATAAGCCTTCTTTGCAAATGGTGGTGGTGGTTAGATAGCGGTGAAGGCATCTGGCACAATATTGTGAGAAACAAATATTTGAAGGAGGAGACCATAGATCAGATTACTCTTAGACATACAGACTCTCTAGGGTGGAGGGATATTTTGAAATGTAAGGAAATATATGCTCAACATAGAGGCTATATTTTGGGTGATGGTAAAAGAATTGATTTTCGGAATGATTGTTGGTTAAAAGAATTGATTTTCGGAATGATTGTTGGTTTGAGGGCAGATCGCTCAAAGAGCAATTCCCCTCAGTGTATGAGGTGTGCGTAGAGCAGCGTATTTCAGTAGCACAATGTAGTGCTTGACAGTGGAGGCTGTCTTTCCGTAGATGGCTGAACCAAGAGGATAATGATAAGTGGAATATAGTAGTACAAAAATTAGCTGCCTTGAGTTTGTGTGGAGACACAGACAGGGGGTTTTGGAAGTTAGAAAAAAAAGGAATGTATACGGTTAATTCGCTTTATAAATTCTTGAATCGCAATTTACCGGATAGAGGTTTGTATAGGATTTGGAGTGTTAGGATGCCACTTAAAATAAAAAATTTTGTATCGTTAATGTTTCAAGACGCCTTGCTTACAAAGTGGAATATGAGAAGAAGAAATCGGAAAGGAGATGCAAGATGTAGCTTTTGTGATGATATTGAAACCACCGATCATCTTTTCTTTACTTGCTCAAGTGCAAAAGCCTACTGGTGTGCCATTGCAGCCTGTTGTCATTTGAATACTAGACCTAATAATGTGAGCCAATTCTTTGCATGGTTGGAAAGTGTGTGGCCAGAGGGAAAAAAAGTTGCACACTATTTGTCTAGCCGCATTTTGCTGGTCGATTTGGATTCACAGAAATAAGTCGACGTTTGATAAGATTATTATCAAATCACCTCTAAACATGTTACATACTACATGTGCTTTTCTTGATTATTGGGCAGTGGCCCTTGGTGATGAAATGAGAGGAGTTCTAAAAGAATGTTCCAAATGTTTGAGTGAATTTATTGCAGGACTGGAAAAGGTTTATGCGCACGACCAAAACAGAGGATATCTCCAAGTTACTCATGGATGGGGGTGTGCAGCCAGCAGTTGATGTCCATGCTGACAAAGCAAGATGCATGTGAAAGGGGGAGGTCAGGGGAGTTGCTGGAATAAAAGCTAAAAGGAAGTGTAGTCCAGAAAGTAGGAAGGTGGTTTCCCTTTTGATTACTCTGTTTTGTAGTAAACTTGAATGGAAAACTGTTGTCTAAGGGAGATGGTTCTGGTTTAGGTTCAATAGTCACTTGCTTTCACTTTGATTCTGAAAAAATCTGCCCGTGTGAACTGTTGTTTCCGTTGTCAATGATAATGGAAATGGGGTATCCCCTTTTTGAAAAAAAAACTATGTGCCGTAATAGAAGATCTTTGCCCTTCTTTTCTGTCACAATCAGGACTGAGATTATTAGGGTTTAAGGTACTGTTTGTTTGAGCTTCTATCTAGCTTTTACCCTCATAAGCTAGAAGCTCAAACAAACAGCCAGCTTTTATAACCTCTTACAAGAAGCCAAAAGCTCCCAAAAGCCCGATTTATACTGTGATTTGATAAACAAGTTTTGGGTGGCTTTTCCCAGAAGCAGATTTTAGAGAAGTTGTATCTGAAACAAACAGGGCCTAAGTAGGATTTAACCAATTAAGCGGTTAACCTTCTAAGGAAAAAACTGGTTTTACATAAATCTTTGCAGAAAAACAGCTTAGAAGCAAAATTAACTGGCAATGTCACACGAGAGTTGACTCTTTTAAAATCAATACTTTCAATGAATTTTATTTATAATAACAACGAAAAGTGTTAAATGGAAGGAAAAATGTTTGTACCCAAATTCAAACAATGTTATGATACTTCCAACATGAGCCTTTTACGAAAAACACAACGTAAATAGGCTCTGTTCTTCTCAACTTATATTCGACTTATCTACTGATTTGATTTATGTTCTTGAGGTAGCCCCAAGAGTCCGATCCATTTTGTTCAGCTTCTGTTTTAGAGCTTTTAGACAAGTCTTTGAGATAGAAAAATCGGATTTAAAAAAATTTATTTTAAATGAAGATAAGCGAATATATAGATAGGTCAAATAAGTCAGATAAGCTGACAATAACATACCTTACTCGCAGAACTCAACGGAACCCAACAAGAACAGGCAGACAGGCTCTAGTTTCATCTGCAGTGTGACTTAGCTACCAAGAACGAGGGTGTCCCAGACAAAATCTATATCTAGCTTGCTCTTGGGTCGGGGTGGCAACACCTTCATGTGTCGTCCACCATTGCTGGCACCATCACATGCGCTCCCTCGTCCTTGGATAAAAACCAGTCGTGAAGGGGTGACAACAGTGATCTCATCGTCGTTTCATTATTGAAGGCATCATGGTGATCCTCATGTACTTTTCGCACTCTCTATAACTATCTTTCTTTGGTAGTCGGGTCATCGTTGCTTGAGCAAGGGGTCGATTGGGCCGAGTTGGCAGCATTACGCTGTGATTATCATTAGTTTGTCGGTGTTGACCGTCCATTGTACAAGTGTTTTTCCACTAGGTGGCAACATTGAACCGCGGTGTGGTTTTGGCTTTAGTCCGGTTGACGGCTTTGGGCTACAGTGTGTTATGGTGCCTTATGACATGTTGTTGTTTTTTCTATAGTGTTATCCTACTTGAATGAATCATGCCATTTGGTGAAAAAAGAAACAAGCTGACAAACACAAGAAGGAGTTAGACCTGTCCATTGGTGTATCTAGGGGTGCCCAGTATGCCCATGCAAGCCTTCCTTCCTGCCACTATGCACAACGAAAGAACATGAGAGCAAGAATCCTAGCATTTCTTAGGTTACTGACACCGCGACCACTAGCTCCGACAACATAAACACAAAAGGTGCATCAAGTGCCAATGGGGATTCTTGGTTCTGGCTGGGTGCACACGATGTGAATGACCCTCTTACCCACTCAGCACTAAACCTGATCATGGATAGGTCGGCCGGCTGAGCTGGTTTGATTTTTCCGGTGGACCGAGTTGGGCTTAACTATCATGATAAAAAAAAAAAGTAAGGTCAGGCTCAAGCTTTCTTTGTAACAAATATTTACAAACTATGCTATGTTGTCGGGGCTTTTGGGCTGAGCTTGGGCTCAAGAGTATAAGAACTAAATTGAACCGGGCCGGGCTTCGGCTTAGCTTTAGAGCACCGAGCTTTTTCAAACCCAACCTAAAACCCAGCTAGTCTTTCTGGGACATACCCGCACGTGTGGGCCGTTGTTAAATGTTAAGAGAAGGTGGCTTGGTTGTTGTGGTGCAGCTGGCCTAATGGTCTCGTCCCGGCAGCTTGATTGTCATTGGCCTTATTTGTTTCAAATTAAATGAAATGAAATGAAAATTTGTCTTTTGTGTATAAGCTAAATAATGTAATATTTTGTAGTAATTTTTATGGAGTTTCAAATAGTTCTTCTTAGAGTTCGTAAAATAATTTTTTCATAATTTTTTGAATTTTTAAAAATATCTTTCGAGGGGGTTACAAATTTACTACAATAAACCTCAACTTAATTTTAATCTGAAACAAACAGGACCATTGCCACCAAACAACACTTTTTGTCTGCATGTTTTTATAAGCTTTTTATCTATAAGTTACCAGCACGTTTACGTGTGCAGTGATAAATGCTTGCAATCATCCATTGCCAACACATATTGAGTTTATTGGTACAAACCCTATTATTGTTTATTTGGGCTTTTAGGCATCTTCACGAGAAGGCCTTGCATGGATTCCTATCCCTGCGTTTTAGGATTCCTTTAAAAGATAACTATAACAAATAGTTCCTATTATTTCGGCTTCTAGGAATATTTGAGAAAAAGCCTTATGTGGATTCATATCCCTATGTTTTAGGATTCCTTTAGAAAAGAACAACAACAAATAGTTTCAATCTTAAAAGGGTTCTAGATAAGTTGTCCCTTCAAAATGTTGCTAAATTTTGGGTACTCTTTTGCCGGCCTTATAACAATGTTAGCATGATATTATTAAGATTAATTAGATGGATATAGCTATATTTTAGGATCCTACTTTTTTAATACTACCTCGGTTTTTTTGTTGACCCCTTTGACTTTTCGACACGCATTTGACCATTCGTCTTATTCATATTATTTTTGTAAATATTATTTATTTTGTTGTGATTTGTTTTATCAATAGAGGTACTTTAAATATGTCTTCTTTTTGAATGGATCTAGAGCAAAGCAGATTGCACCACGCGAGATGGACGTTCCGGATTGTAAGTTGGCAGCACCACCACCATGACCACAAGGTGCTTTAAGATAGTAGAGATATAGCTATATTTTAGGATCCTGCTAAGTTACTACCTACATTATAGAGTCTTGGAACGCTTTGCGAAGTACCTATATTGGTCGATATATAGTACTTCGTTTTTTAAGTAATAACTCCTCCAGAAGGTTGTGATGTTTTGAATGACCTTTAAATGCTACCAAGTCTCTTTCTAAAAAAAATGCTAGGAAATCTTTATCAAAGCCTTGTTTTTTTAGTTTAAATTAAATTCTGTTATCTTCGTACAACATAAATGATGTAGTATTTTGTAGTCTTTTTATGAGATTTTAAATAGTTTTCTTAAAGTTACTAAAATATTTTTTTTGAACTCTTCAAAGCCTTCTCGAGAGGTCACAACTTTTTTTATTAAAACTTTCAACAACTTTAAACCAAAAGGAATATAATACCTAAATATCTATTTTCTATTTTTTTAAAAGAATTTCACATGGCTATTTCAGTCGTCAGGATGGGCTGCAGGGGCGCGCACGTGAATACGTCACTGTACGTATGAAGATGCTTTCTGGAGTGAAATCGAACAAAACATTTAAGGAGCCATTTTATAGAGTGCCTTCAAAAAAAATGAAGCATCTCTGTTAGCTCGAAGGAATGGCTCAGTAATCCAGAACATTTGGTTTGCATATAATAAATTGGACTCTTTGAACATAATATATTTATGATGTCAGTGATGATGTGTCCCACAGACGCCGAAACCAAAGAAAGAAGTGAAAATTGCGAGGGATGGTTTTAGTGGGGCAGGTGGTTTTTTTTTAAAAAAAAAAGAACAGAAGAGTTGTAATCTATAAAAATAAGAAGGAAAAAGTATAGGTGGTGGGAGTAGTGAGGCTCTAGGTCTAGTGATTGTTAATTACAATTACCTAGAAAAGGAGATCTTCTAGATTTAAATTAAGTAAAAAAGTGAGAGACACTCTAGGGCCCAGTTCTTTTCAGCTTAACGTCTTAACAGTTTAAGGACTTATCTACATTTTGAAAACACATATGCTTTGAGTTTTTTGAGTCGGTTTTTTCGTTGTTTTGATGGTGGGTTCTAACGCTTTAAAAAGCAAGTCAAACGAAATGTATCCGAATCTCGAGACTATCTCGAGAAGCTTTCGAAGTTCAGTCATTTCAGCTGTTCAGCCGTTCATCCGTTCAGACCAGCTCAAAAGAACATAGCCTAAATCCTGTTGTTGTGCTCGATCCAGAGGTACCAAAGGAGTGAAGGACCCCTAGGACGTACGATAGGATTGATTCCTGCCTAAGCATGCACACGGAGCATGTCCTTCGTACACCGACGGATGAGACTGTTTTGATAATCCTAGCTACAAGCTCGAAGGGCGTTGATGTGCAGGTAGTTGACAACTTCTCTCCAAATTGCGGAGCTGAAGCTACATCCCAGCAGGAGGTGGCTGGGGTTTTCCAAATTTCGATAGCAAATGAGACAGAAGTAGGAATTCTATAATTGTTAGAGAGGCAGGTGTCATTGTGTGCACACAGTTGTGCATCAGACGCTAGGTGAAGAATTTACATGTGAGGACCTCGGGAGATCCCATAAAATACTGCTGTATCGAATTTCAGTTGCATTTTGAAATAGTACAAAATGCCAGACTTTATTACATAACTAGAGTTATTTTTCAGCATAGGCTTACAATTTTTTGTAATCCTCCAAAATAACATCTCAATACAATGGTTATGGATTGAGTGTAGGGATAACCTAAAAATCTGTGTCTGAATTCTCATCGTACACACTCTTATTGGACTTTTTTACCCTATATTCTCTCCTAAGATACATTGACCAATGTTTGACGGCTGACAACACCAAAACCTTATCCGGATACATTGCACCCTGCGTCACCTCATTCACGTGGTAGTCCTATCCCGTGTCAGTACTTTCATGCATAGATTGCTCCCCGAAATTATAGAAGCTCCACTTAGCCAACCTTGGACGATCTCCGAAACCTCTCTCATCGTCTGACATGTCTTCCTCGGGGACTTTCTCGTGCTACGCATCCTCTGCCTCCATCTGCTCTACTATTGCTTCAATTTCTTCCCCTTCATCCGCCCCACCCTGCCGCCTCATGTGTTGTCCGACGGTTGTTTCCTCCCCATTTCTAACAAAACACATTTGTCTTTATAATGTTCGCATTATCCATCTCCTCAGCATAATCTACCACTTCTTCAACTTTGGCCTCCATTGTTTCATTCCCTCCTCCCCACTTGACCCAGCATGTTGATTCAACTTAGCCCAAGCAAACGACGCTAAAGAGAAATCGCGTTCCATTGCAATCTCCACATAACGCCTCCAATTTTATGTAAACATTATTGACATCAACTCCTAATAATATTCTTCTGTAGCATGGCTCACCACATCATTAACCCCCATCACATGTTCTTCCGGGTTTAGTCCAAATGTCTGCAATATCCACTTTTTCAACCCACTGAACATCTTGTCAGTCAACTTAAATATCCCTAGTGTGATCTACTCCGGTTTCATCATACAAAACCTCTTCTTCCCTATAAATTATTTGAAAATATAACTTCTAAGATTACTGCTTAGAAAAAATGACCACAAATTATTTCAACCTAACCATGATATGTACTTTACACATATTTGTGCAAAGGGTCCAAACGCTACTACCTACAAATAACTCACATGTATCCACCTCATGCTATAAATTAGACTACAAATGTACTATATCCCATATATATCCTACAAATCACGCTATAAATTAGAGTACAAATGTACAATATCCCAGATCCACCTAACGAAACTAACGTACTCCTCTACCTATCAGATAGCTACAAATTATTTAACTAACCTAAATTAAGTTTATTTCTAACTACGTTATCGGATTTTAAGGCTAGGCTACCTTGTTTTTAAAACTTATAAATTAAATTGGCAAAAGAATTGCCTCACAGGCTACGGACGGAAGATGACCCCTCCTCCTCTCCCCTCTCCCGCTTAGCCCCTTTCTCCTTCTCTCCCTCCCTCTCTTACTTTCTCCCTCGTTCTCTCTTGTCTTACCTAGCCGGACTGCCCAAATAAACACAATACCGGTGGGGGCAGCACACCTACTTTATATGTTCCACAAAACCGGTCGTTTCGCAAGGTGAATTTTGCTCGCCACCAAATCCCGTCGTTTGAAAAGAAGAATTTTTCTGCAACGGTTGAATCCTGCCTTGGCAACAGGCGAGCCGCGGAACAAGGGATGGCAAAAATACCCACGGGTACCCGACCCGATGTGTCCGGGTCTGGGTCCAATTTTGGACCCATGGGTATGTGAATTCGGGTTCGGGTCTGGGTCCTGGGCCGGGTCTTAAATTGGACCTATGGGTACCCAGACCCAGACCAGAACATGCTACTTACAAGTGGGCTTTCCCGTAAGTGTCCCATTTGGAGCCAACCCAACCCCAACCAACAGCCAACCAAGTGACAAGTCCCCATCTCCATCCCCCGTTCAATTCCCGCATCCACCCCTCTCTAACCCTAGCCGCCATCCGCCCCCGCCGGCTGCCGCCGCATCCAGCACTTCACCAAGCCGGCGCGTCACCTCCAGCACTTCACCGCGCCGCCGCATCGCCTCCAGCCTTAACCGCGCCCCCGCCGTCGTCGAGTCGCGTCCGTCGGTGCTGCCTCTGCCTCGTCTCCTCTCTCTTTCCTTTGATTCCGCTGCCCCTCCTCCTTCGCCCGCGTCGCCAAGCCGTCACTGGCTCGCCTTCGGTCGCCGCCGCGTCCTAGTGGAGCACCGCTGCCGCTCCCTCCCCGATGGTGGCGCGGCCTCCCTCCCCGAAGGCGGTGCGACCTCCTCCTCCTTGACAGCGCGGCCTCCCTCCCCAACGATTCAACGGCGGTGTGGCCTCCTCCCAACTTCTAGCGCTGAGGCTAGACCCATGGGTACCCATTCGAGTCCGGGTACCCATCGAGTCCGGGTTTGGACCTGTGCACACCTTCGGATCTGGGTCTGGGTCTACGTTTCGGGTCTCGGGTACGGGTCCACGGAAGCTGAACCCAGAGGTACTCGGACCCATTACCATCCCTACGCGGAACCCCGCTATTCAAATGGCGGATTTTGCCTATATCCATTACGTCTGTAGCCCGCCATATATTTTGGCAAAAAATCAAATTCCCACGCTAATGAATTGGTGGTATATAGTTTTCGTCGGTTGGCACAGCGGGTGGAGACTATTTATTTAAATTTAATAAACGAAGGAATATTTATTTAATTCAAGAAAATATAATATATTTTTAAAAATTCCGAAATGGAGCGATTCCCCAAAATTTCATGGATCTGGGATGCAGATGGGCTCCCGTGCATACCCGAGCCGATTCACGACGCGTGGACGAGGTGAGCATCCCACTTTCCACGGGCCACGGTCGCCTGGAAGATTTTTGGCTCCTCTCGGCTCAATTTCCCTAGGAAGCGGCTCGGCTCCAACAGCCGCTGCACCTAGATGTCTGCCGCCTCCTCTCCCAACGCCACCACCGCCGGCTCTCTCCTCCCCCACCACCGCCGCCGCCACCGCCTTTCTTCTTCCCCAACGCCGCGGCCTCTTTGCTCCCCTATCGCCGCCGCCGCTGCCTCAATCCTCCCCCATCGTCGTCGCCGCCTCTCTCCTCCCCATCGCCGTCACGCCATCGCATTTCTCCTCCCCCAACACTAGCAAGGCCCTTCCTTATCTCGTGCAGACGCTGGGTATTGGCGTGAGGCCATTCTTGCCATCTTTCAGCTTGAACTGAAGGCATTGGTTGAGATGCATCTTAAACATCCAGTGAGGAATGTTGTTCTTACCATTTCAGTTGCATTTAGTCGGTTCCAACAGGCCAGGATTGAGAGCCTACTGTTGTTGTTGATGCCAGAGCCTACTGCTGTTGCGCTTGTATATGCTTAGCAGCAGCTACTGTGATGCTGCCGTGTCTGCCACTTCTGGAAGTATTTATCAAATAATAGCACTATCAGGCTGCACCATTGGACAACCAATTTTGATAGTCTATATGCTGACCAATTTTGATAGTCTATATGCTGATCACATAATGGATGGAATCAAGTCTATGAGTTTATTGATAATCGCAATTCAAGATGCAATTCATAAGTTGGCTACCTAGGAGACTGCAGAGATCAATGTACATCTTGGGGATGGGTAGAAAGTGACGAAGGTGTTGGATCGTGCAGAACTTGAACAGGTGAATTTGATGATCTTTGAGAAATGCAAGAGGATCATTAAGTAGTGCCTGGCAGTTGCTAATTCAAGAATCCCCAAAATCAGAAGCCCTATCCTATATCTCTGAAGCTGCTAGTTCAAGGGAAGTTGCTAGTTCAAGGGCAGCTACTATTTGTCAATATGGTCTCTGTATTCTTGAAACAAGGATGAACAGCTAAATTTATAGGATTTTACCTGTACTATGTAATATGTACAATGTATTTTTTATGTGAAATACATATGACATGTTGGGTGTTTTGAAATATGCAATGTGATAAATTTAAAAATGAAATGGTAATAATTTAAACTCAAATATAGACATTAAAGGAAGGCACTAGACATAGCCATATTGTTTTCATGGACCACGTAGTGCTATTAACATTCAAACTGGATTAAAAATGCACTCATATTGAAACAATTCAATGCTAACATTCTTGGACACATTACAAACGAACACAATAAGGTTACATATTTTCATGATTTGGCACTTCGTCAAAATGCAATTTTCTAACAGTTGACTGCAATGTGACATCTTTATCAACTCCAAGTAAGAGACTTGTATATCCTTCTTAGATATATGGAGCGTCCATGATAGAAGAATTCTCGTGCATTGAGGCATTACCATATCCACCTTGGATCAAAGGAATAGCCAAGGTCGAAGGTTGCCCATGCACATCATTTGCACAGGTTGGCCTTGTATTAGTACCGCCAAAGCTACCATCATCTTCTCCTACGGTCAAACATATAAAATACAAGAAAATAAAATATTAATCGTAGAAACAACTATAATGGAAATAAAACAAGGTACAATGGGTCAGATCAACACCTTTCTTTTGGGAATCTTTCTTTTTCCTCCCATTCTTCTTTTCAACTACATTCTTTGATCGTTTATTTTTTGCCCCTTTTACCACCCAAGGAACTCTAAACGGTATTGTACCTTTTAATGTGTCTGTAGCATAGGCATTCGAAACTAGCGGAACCTCATTGGATTCTTCTTCCATTTTGCTTAGAGAATTGTCTGCTTCCAAGTCCAACTTATCTATGGCTTTCTCCAAATCATCAAGAAGCTCTTTTGACATGGAACACTTCAATGCAACTGATGTCGCCTTTCAAGAGATACGTGCAGCATGTGTTTTCAAATTTACATTGTCACATCCTTTTTTATCAATATAAAATCCTTTTTTTTTGCATATTTTGTCCATCTATTCAGTTTATTGCGAAGGTAAAATGAAAACATCATTCATATTAAAGATTTTTAGGGCATGCATGCACAATATACCTGTAAACAACAACTTCTATTATAAACTAAATTGCAATTTCAAATATGTATACATACCTATGGATTCGTACTTTCTACAAGAACATGTAATGGTCATATCTGCAATTTTGAAAAGAATTGTTGCTCTATAATCAGATTGCATATGTGTAACTATGAATGTCAAGATTGATCCCTCAGTTTGTAACAATTTACAAAACAATGAAAATTGTTTTTAAAATTCTTCCTCAAACTCTGCATACATCCTCCTTGTATATGATTCAGCTGTGGTCTTCAACAAAGGTAAATTTGGGATGTAAGAAACTGAGATCTTTTGACGTGAATTAAAATCTTCATCCAACTCATTTTCACGGAGACTAGCGGAAACCTTCTCACATTCTATAAGGAGTTCTGAAAGACCGAGTTTTCTACGAAATATTTTCTTGAAGACATTATTCATATCTTCGCTCCTTTGAGTTGTGGTCATATCAGCTGTAAAAGAGTCACGATACACAACAACCCACTTTTTCCTCAAATCATATAGATGTAACATCCATGAGTTGTCCTCTAGTCTGTATTCAGTCAACAATTCATGCCCCTTGTTGCTAAAGTAAAACTTTGATCTATCTTCGTAGACACATCTCTTAAAATCAGCTAGAAAACCAGGGTGTTCATGAATTACATTCCCAAGATGTTTAATAGCATTAGGATAAATGTGCCACAAACAAAGCCAGTGACTTGTATTTGGGAAAACATAGGCAATTGCTCCTGCCATGGCCGCGTCTTGATCAGTGAAAATTGTGCTTGGATGCTTGCCTATCAGAAAGGTTTCAAAGTGCCAAACAAATGATTCAATAGTTTCATTAAATAATAGTGTGGCCCCAAAAATTATTGTCTGCTTATGATGGTTGGTTCCAAGGAGTGGAGCAAAAGGCATTTCAAACTTATTAGTCAGAAAGGTCATGTCAAATGACACGGCATCGCCAAAACATGCGTAATCCATTATAGACTGACCATCTACCCAAAAGAAGTTAGCTATCCGGCCATCTTCCTAATCTATTTCAATGGCATAAAAAATGTAGGATCCGCTATCTGCTTATTCTTTAAGTATTCCAACAGTGTTTGCTCATCATTGGATTCTAAGTACTTGTTGCACTCACGACCGATCTCATTATTGCAATCCATTCTAGAGAATGACACTTTGTCAGCTCCTCCATAAAAATTCTTCATGAACTCATACACCTGGGCTAGTTTCATCCCGGCTTCCCGTATCTGGCCAATTAGCTTTCTATCTGCTTCTATAACACGCCGTTGAGATCTCAGCTTGTGCTTCTTATTTGGACTAGCAAGATAATACTTGTGATCAAGCGCAACCTTTTGCACTGTCCATATCCCCTCTCTGCTGACACTAAATTGAACACAAGCACCACAACCCGTCCTTGTAGTGCCCTCTGTGGATTCATTTTCTGGATGTCCTTGGTTACTGCAAACTATGTATTTCTGATATATAGTTTTATCTACTCGACGCTTTGTCTGGCCCTTTCTAATACTGAACCCAACCTTACCAGCAAAGGTGTTATACATGTCATAAGCTTTTTCATCGGATTCGAAAGACATTCCAACTTCAGAAACATCAAAGTTGCCTCAACTATATCAATCACCAATTGTACAATGAGTTGAGAATTAAAGTTATATTAGCACGGTACAAAAGTACTATATTCTTCCTCAAATATGTTATTTTTTAATTTCGTTACCTCATCTGATCCTTTGTGTGCCATTTGATCAGGTGTGTTGTCATCGGCATTGAGTGTTCGCATCGATAGTGCCAATAACGTCTTCCATCGTGGTGATCGATTCGACGTTCTGTACAATATATGCACAATATGCTTGACAAAACCACACAGATAAAACTATAAAAAAGAATACAATTAAAGAACCAGACGACGACCATACTTGTGTTGTCTGCTCTTCGGCGGCTTCTCGACCACCGGCCCGATGACACCATCAACCCGGCCATCACGGCTGCGTCGTCGGGCCAAGAAACGGCGTTGCTAGACTAGGGATCCAGGCGCCATGCGGTTGTCCACGCGTCGTGAATCGACCCCGCCTTGGCAACAAGCGAGCCGCGAAAACCCGCTAATTCAAACGGCGGATTTTGTCTCTATCTATTGCAGCTATAGCCCGCCATATATTTTGGCAGAAAATCAAATCCGCTCGCTAATGAAATGGTGGTACATAGTTTTCGTCGGTTGGCAAGAAACAAAAGGTCGTTCCTTTAATTTGAATAATATAAATTATTTTTAAAAATCCGAAATGGATTGTTTATTCGTCGGAGCGATTCGCCCCTCGCGACGTGGCCCCGCGCTGCGTACACGTGGAACGGCGCCCCCCGTGGTCGCGGCCACCGTACCTGTACCCCTGCTGCTGCCGTCTCTCGCCGTCTTCGCCTCCGCCTTCTACTCCGCCCCTTGGATTGGAAACCAAGAAAGGAAAACCCACCGTCTGCAATCATCGCCGCCCCCGAGGAGAGCGAGATCGCAGATCACCCGGGAAGGAGGCGGCGCCCCCGACCCTCTCCTCCTTCCTTCCCAGCCCTGGAGGCCGTGCTCCTTGCTGCCGAGGTGACGAGCTCCGCCCGTCCGTCCCTCTCTCTCTCTCTCTCTATGTGCTCCTCGCTGGTAGATTCGGTCGTTCGTCCCGTGGATTCATGCTGCGGTGAGGACTGCCAGATCTTCGGCATGCGGGGTGGTTCGGGCGCTGGTGAATTTCGCTTTGTTCCTCGAGACGAGCTCTGATTTTGCGTAGTGTAAGTTGGTTGAAGATATGCCCGCGGAGTGTTCGTTGTAATGCCCACGAGGGATTTCTTTGAGGGGGATCGCACGTTTTTAAATAAATTTTTGTTTTTGATGGAATGTTTGGTTTAGATGGTCAGGCATTCCGCTTGGTTACTGCATTAGACATAGTTTTCTTTGTTCAGATATGAAAAATTCGTGCGAGCTAACCTTTTGTCGATGCTGTTTATCCTGCCTATGTAATGTACTTTGTTATTTGGTGATATTTTTTGGTGGATGTGGTCTGTTGAGCTGACTGTTCACTAATTTCCTGTAGAAATGGCTCGAGCTGAGGAAAATCTGAAGTTTCCAAGTTGTGATGCCTACTTTGACACTATCCAGTCCAAGAAGAAGCTGCCGCTATCTTTGCAGGAATCGCTGACTGCCGCTTTTGCTCAGATTCCGGTGTCATCCTTCCCTGATGTTCCGAGTGGTCGAGGTACTCCCTGCTGCAGAAGAAATGTACTCGATGCTTCTGTCACGTATTTTAGCTTGTTTATTGTACCTTTGGTAATGCCAGATATTCTTTATGCAGTTATTGAAATTCCTGGTGACACTTCTGTTCTTGACGCTGTGAGAATTTTATCTGAACACAACATACGTGCAGCACCGGTGCTCAATTCTGAATCTGGGCCTCCAGCTGATTGGCAGGGGAGGTACCTTGGTGTCATTGATTACTCAGCAATCATCTTATGGGTCTTGGAAAATGCTGAGCTTGCCTCCATTGCTCTTTCGGCTGGATCAGCAACCGCTGCAGGAGTTGGACTTGGTGCTATTGGTGCAGTCGGGGCTGCAGCATTGGGTGCAACTGGCCCAGCGGCTGTTGCTGGCTTAACTGCTGCTGCAGTAGGGGCTGCTGTTGCTGGTGGGTTAACTGCTGAAAAGGGTGTGGCTAAAGATGGACTAACTGCTGCGGACCATTTAGGGGAAGATTTCTACAAAGTTCTGCTTCAGCAAGAACCTTTCAAATCAACAACAGTATGAGTTTTGCTCCATCTTGAATTATTATGCACTGCATGAACTAATTAGAGCTCTCCTTTTATTTTTAGATTATTTTGATCAAATTCAAAGTCAGTCCTCTTAGCGTAACATATTTGAGATAATATTCTGTTGTGCGGCTCAACCAAAGTTTTACTACACTAGAGTTACAATTATGTATACCAACATGCTATCACTATTTTTCTTGAATTTATGGTTTGTTTGGTGCACATGTTTTGTTTCTATGGTTACTTTGGTTATCTGTTCAGGCATTTACATGTTAATAAATCCTGCAAACTTGTATTCTTTCTCATTTTATTACAGGTTCGGTCAATTGTAGAGTCCTACCACTGGTCCCCTTTTGTCCCTGTTACACTGGAGAGTTCCATGCTTACTGTACTGCTGTTGCTCTCCAAGTACAGGTTGAGGAATGTCCCAGTGATTGAACCTGATAAGCCAGTTATTAAGAATTTCATTACTCAGACAGGTATTGTTAAAGGACTTCAGCAGTGTAAAGGAAGGGATTGGTTTGACTACATATCGGCTCTTCCTCTTTCAGACTTGGGACTTCCATTTATGTCATGTGATGAGGTTTGTTTTTTCCCCATTTTATGTCTATGCTTCAATCAAATTCCATTCTTTCTAATGCAAGGGTCCATCCCTTTGTTATCTAGCTTAATTTTCATATGCAATAGTAAATCTGTGACACGCTAAGATTAACCTCTGGGCCCTTCTTTTGCGCTTTGCTTTGCAATACGCTGGTCAATATACAAATTACAGTCTTGTGCTTTCTTCAGGTTATCACCGTTAATTGTGATGATTTAATCTTAGAAGCCTTCAAATGCATGAAGGATAACAAAATTGGTGGTGTACCCGTAGTAGAAGGTCCTAAAAGAAAACTTGTTGGCAGTGTCAGCATAAGAGATATCCGCTTCCTGCTGCTTAGACCTGACTTGTTTTCAAATTTCAGGTATGAAGCCACCTTATGTTGTTTCCCGCCTACGTTCTTAGTCAATTATGTATTTTCATGACCCTTTCGATTTCGTTCATGCAGACAACTTACTGTCCTTGAGTTCATGAAGACTCTAGGCTCCACCCTTCCTGATTCAGATAATGGTGGCCTGGTGAAGCCACCACTCACCTGTGCACCTGATGCTTCCCTTGGCACCGTAATTGACAGCATCGCATCAAGAATTACCCATAGGATATACATTGTGGATGATGAATTTCAAGTTGCTGGTGTCGTCACCTTGCGAGACGTGATATCTTGCTTCATCTATGAACCCCCTGGTTACTGTGACAATTATCTGGCTTCAGCTGGAAAAGCTTGAGGGAGGTACAGGATCCGTGGTGAAAAGTTGAACTTTCTGTGGCTTGAACATCAAAATAACAAACTAAATTAGTGAGACAAATCACTTTGTAATTACTCTGATGCATTGAAGGTCATGGTGTTCGTGCAGTAAAGTCAAGTAGAAGACTAGAATGATGAGGATACTGCTCTATGATCTCTTAAATGTGCTTTGTCCTACCGTTTCAGATGCTTCGTATTCATGCAGTGGGCTTAACTTATCTGCTTTTTTTTTTTGTTTATGTAGTCTTCGAGATTCCTATGGTAGCTTGAATAATCGAGTCGCTTTTTCAATTGACTTCTTTTTTGGAGCTTTGAGATAGCTTTAGAGACCCTTAGAAAACCAAAATATTTGTCTTTTCGAAATAGAGAGAAACAGCAAACAGACAAGTAATAAACCTGATAACTTGATTTCTCCTTTTACTCCTCAGCCTACCGGGGTATTAGCAACCGTTTCTAGTTGTTGCTGCCCTCTAGTTGTTGTTCCCCTCCCAAGGGCAGGTTCTTACGCGTTACTCACTCGTTCGCCACTGGAAACACCACTTCCCATTCGACTTGCATGTGTTAAGCATGCCGCCAGCGTTCATCCTGAGCCAGGATCGAACTCTCCATGAGATTCATAGTTGCATTACTTATAGCTTTCTTATTCGTAGACAAAGCGGATTCAAAATTGTCTTTCCTTCCAAGGATAACTTGTATCCATGCGCAACTTTCCTTGCGAGGGGACTACCCAATCCATACCTGTTTAGCTTGACCTATCTCCAATTATACATGGCCACCATGCATTACAAATCAATGTATCATGTTTAAGGTTGCATTCCACAGTTACAATTCCACTAATTGCATCGTAGATGCATAAAGTTGTCACGCGTTCTTAGATAGATATATGAAGTTGAAACTAGACATTTCCACAAATGACGTTCGATTTTCGTTCCATGGGCAGGTCCAAATTGGTGTGTTCATATGGTTATGTGACGTGGCGATTCAAACCAACGTGATGCGTCAAAATTGTCCTCGTGGCATCTCTACTTCCTCCTCTTCTCTCTATTATCGCTCCCCTTGCCTCGCAATCGTTGCGCCACTTGAGCTCGATCTTACATTGTCGCCGGCGGCCCCCCCTCTCCCTCTCGTCCAACCCCTTCACCTAGAACCACCACTTTCATCGGTGCACCTTCCCCACGCACGCCGACTTCACCTACTTCATGGGTCTCATCAACTCGTGGCTGAGGCAGGAGCTCAAGGCGTTGCAAGCGGCGACGACGAAGCTCACGACGTCAGAGCGGTGGCGAGAGGCGATAGACGTGAGGGCATGTGTTCTTGCAGCCACACAACGTGGCGGACCTTCGCGCCATCGGCCAACCCTGTTGTGGTCGTGCCTCCGCCATCCTCGATCACCATTCGTCCACACCGCCACATCCCCTTCCTCGTGTGCTTGCTGGCAACGCCCACCGTCACATTGTTCCCCCGCACAGCGATCTGCGGCAAGTGGCTCCGTGGTGCCATCCACCTCCTGCACCACGCATATTTATGGCACCTCGCCAGTCCGCCGAAGTCCAAGGTTTTGGACAAGACGATGCTTTAATGATGACCACACAATGCGCTGCACGGCGGTGTGCACGGCTTGGTGGTGCATGATGACATGGTGAAGTGGACGGGGGAGCAGCGCATGAGCTAAGACAAGACGGGAAGGAGGATGACGATGTGGGGAGAAGGCGGGAAGAAGGGCGAGCTCGCGGCGCAGCAACGACAGAGCAGAGCTGGTTTTGTACATCCAGCGCATGGCAAGGGAGAGAGGGATGGGCAAGAGAAGGGGGAGAAGAGGGTGGGCCACTTAGCTTGGGCTCTAGCGGCCCACAAGGAGATGAGGGCGCGGGAGGGGGGAGAGAGATATGGGCAAAACCCTTTTTTAATTTGAATTTCCAGGGAGGTGTATATAATGTAAATCATTTATCTCCTGTATATAAGACCTCTTAAGAAAAGTAGGGATCAAGTTTTATGATGGCATGCAAGGTTTGATTTCTTAGTTCTCCCAAATTTACACCTAAAGCTTTATGTTGGTTTTATTTTTGGTAAAAATACAAATGCTACAAATGCACGTGCAATATCATGAGCACACTTAATATGATTTTTCGTGAGCATGATTTTTTCCAAATTAAGTTTAAACATGTGAAATCCTTCTTTGAAAATTTAGGATGTTGCATTCTTCTTCCCTTGTCTGCATCTATCTTGCTCCCAATAGCGCCCCTACTCCTTGAGTGAGCCATGGCCACCTTGACCCCAACGACACAGATAGAATTTGCCGATTCGGCCACCACGGTGACAGAGCGACCAAGATCTAGCTTCCATGACGATGACGTGGATGAGATCCGACGGTGCCCCAACCCTCTGCGTAGTGGTGCTCCCACCCCCAATGCTTGACTTGTCCGTCTCAACGTTAGTGACCGCTCCTCCAACTCCGATAGCGCCTGTGAGCATCGTTGAGCCCTAATTTTTATTAGTGGCATTGATGTCAAATATATTTCATATTTAGTGCTAGGGGGTTTTTGGACTTCTCGGAACCCTAGCGAAGACTCGGCTTCTCGTTAAACCCTAATCTGAAGCGTCGACAAATTTGTGAGCTGCTCCGAGGTTCTAAGAGCGTGACCGGGCGAGAGATGAGGTCACGTATAGATTAGGGGTAGTTAGGTCCGTTATTTCTGTTTTCGGTCGGATTTCAAAAGGGGTTTGAATCACTCGGACTTTGCCGGATCTTTGCGACATCTCGAAAATCGGTTTCCATAGTCCACCTCTTCTAAAAATACCTAAATATATCCTTGTGAATTTTCTAGAGAGAAAAAGAAACCCACCTAAAATGCTTCCACATTCGCTATCTCATTCTCTCTCTATCGGACGGCGTCTGGGAACAGCCGGACAGCGTCCGACCAGCTAAACACGTGCACAGTGCACACTGTCGGACGGCATCCGGCTGCCACCTGCCATCGGACGGCGTCCGATAAAGTTCAAAAACTGAGGCCTTTTCCTATCGGACAGCGTCTGGGCGCAGCTGGGTAGCGTCCGGTTAGCCAAACTCTAGTGCACATCTCACTGTCGGACGGCGTCCGGTCATTACCGGACGGCATCCGATCAACTTATTTTTGTGAGCAGTAGCCGCTGTCAGACGGTGTCCGGTAAAGGCTAACGGCTAGTCTTTTTGTCCCCTTCCGGGGGTCAACGGCTAGTTTTGCTCTAGGGGCTATAAATACCTACCTAGTGGCTGGCTACTTTGAGGTTTGCTGCTCCACTTCACCTACCACATTCATATTTCATCAATTAGGTGTTCTAGAGCCATTCCTCCACCCACAAATCATCCAAAACCACAAATCAATAATCCCCAACACCGAGCTTCATTGAAGTCCTTCGATCCGGCATGATCGGGGCGTTTCGGGCTTGTTACTTTTGAAGACGGCATCCTTCGTGGAGGCGTGGGCTTGGGAGTAGGCCTTGGCGTGTGGCTACTCTCAAGTCGGTGTACGGGTGACGGAGTCCACCTCGCCGGAGTGGCGGAACGACTACCGGGGAGTAAGTGAGGCGTTAGGCTCGAGAGCGAGCCGGTCCTTGTGCGCAAGGGGTAGCCTCAACGGAGAGTAGGAGTTGCGGCTCCGAACTTCGGTGAAACAAATACCGTGTCGCACTTTGTCATTTATTTTCCGCACTTACTTTCATCGCATTGCTTGTAATCATTTGAATGCCATGTCGTAGTTGCTTTGTGATTTATTTATCGCTTCCGCTTACTTGACTTGCAACTAGGATTGGACAATGCTATTGATTGTTCAGAGCGTAACCAACTCATTCTTTCTAGCTCAGATGAAAACCAAACTGTCTCTTCTGATGTTTATGGTAGATGGATGACGGATGAAAGGCAAGTGCCGGAGAGTGAGGAGGAGCTCCAGCCACCGCAGCCAGCAAACCAGATGATCCAACGCTTTGTCCAGTACTTCTCAAACCTCTCAGTTACAGCAGATCCTACACCGGTAGTAAGATCATTGGAGATGGAGAAGAAGGCCAAACCACCACTACAGTTGCAGTAATAACTTCGTATAGCATACATTATACGAAGTTATACGACCTGAATATGTAAAACAAGATTAGAAATAGTTAATATAAAATAATAGCATCCTCTACTTAGTTTCATTGGTGCTACCGTGGACGGAAAAAAAAGGCTTCACAAATCACAACCTCCAAGATGCCTTGGGTGAGGGGAGAGAGTAACGGCTCCGTGAATCATACCTGCATAGCTGGAGCTGAGCACAGCTAGCTAGGGACGAATCTAGGGTTTAGGGTTAGGGTTAGCTGGAGCTGAGCACAGCTAGCTTTTTAAAAAATATTATTTATTTTAGAAAACAAAAATAAATAACAAAAAAATCTTCACTCCTACACTGGCAGCGTGGTGTAAGGATCCTAGGCAGGGGGGTGAATCGGCTAGTTCAAATTTTAATCTTGATTTCCTTTGGTAATTAGTCCAATTTATGACCCAAGCTAGCGCATGAAAATCTAGAGTTTCAAGACAGGAAGAGAACTATGCCTAGCAATTAAGCACGAATTCAACTACTAGGAGGCTCGATGGCCCTCACACACAATCGATCTCAATATGATGTACAGAAATGTAAAGGGTAAAAAAGGGGAGATGCAAACCAAGTTGTTTACTGAAGTTCGATGCTCAACACATGAACACCTACGTCTCCGCTGAGAAAACTTCTCACACAGAGAAGTCGGAACCCTTTCGTCCCTAGCCCTCAATGCACTCGTGTTAACTCTTCACCAACACATGCTAGGCGAGCTCCAAACCTTCACACAGAATCGAGTTCTCTCACACGCGAGAGCTTCTCACACCCCGGCACCAACAAATGGCACCGACCTCTGACATACGAATAGTTTGCACACACCGCCGACACACAACGATGACCACCGACACACGGTGGGTTTTGACCTCAACACATGAGGCACCTCCGGCATCTCCGACACACAGAGAATTTTGTGGCACCGCCGACACACGGTGATGACCACCGACACACGGTGGGTTTCTCTCCGACACACGGAGGCAAGGACTTGGCGAAGACTTGGTAAAGAACACGCTCGGTGACAATCTCCTCCGGCAATAGTCCTAATAGCATAAGACCGGAGACCTCACCTCACACCACCTCTCCCTCTCATGGAAACTAGGGCAAGAACATCATGGGAGCGGCTAGTACCTTGGGGATGAAAGCGAGAAGGTACGGGGACACCTTCTTCTCCTTCCTCTCTTTGTCACCCTCTCTCAAGCACTCATGGAGGTCAAGGGTGGAGAGGCAACCATGGGAGGAGCTCTCAAGAGTGGCTAGGGCAAGGGGTGGCTGCAAAATAAGGCTTTCTCACTTTTCCTCGTGCTAGTGGCTCTTATTTATATGTACAAGGCGAAAACCTTAAGAATGGACTGCCCAGATTGAATTTCCCGTGATGCAGCCTAACCCATCGGACCCAGTCCGATGGTCGTCAGACCCAGTCCAATAAAGTGTTACACTTTGGGAGTGGCCTGGTTGGACCCAGTCCGATAGAAGGGTTGCATTTAGAGACTTAGTCGCTAGGAGTTGATGGCCTAGTCAGACCCGGTCTGACGGTGGTTAGACCTAGTCCGACAGTAGAGTTGCGTTTTTGGGGGACTTAGTCACTGGCATGCTCAACCATCAAACCCAGTCCAATGGCCGTCGGACTCAGTCCGATCGGGCTAGTTTTTGCAGCCCACTTTGTTTTGGCTATCCCTTTCTCCCTTTATGTCTCGACTAGGGTTTTGTGCCACGTTTGTCGACTTGTGAACTCGGCGAGAACATTTGGACACTTAGGCGGGAAGTTTGGCGCCCACAGAATAATCGGCTTTAAGACTTAGGGGCTACGAAACCCCGGACAACTATTCCCCCGAAATACTATCGAACTCTTGCTACTCAAACCGAACATCCCTGAACACTCTCGAAGGACTCGAAAATGTGCTTAGAAGGATCTACAACCAGAGATGATCTTCGCAGGCGACGACGGGCCAGATGGGCCGAAAACAAACACGCACACAGGGAAAACAGAAGAACTAACAACAAAGGTCCTTAGCCTTGAAGTAGTCGTCGGAGGCCTAGTTAACATCAATTACAAAACATTAGGCCCTTGGGAACTTGTTCTTTCACATGGCAATGTCATGGACTCCATCTATGATTCTTTTTTGAAAAAACTACATAGATGCCATTACATAGTCAGCTTGGGACGAAAGTGTCATTACAGAGTGTCTTATGCTGGAGGGGAGGATTGGTTGTATGACACTCAGTTGATGTGACTCATAAAAACTAACACTTAGTTGATGTGTCTTTTGATGTATAACACCGGACGCACCTATTTTTTTATTGAAGACATTCTTGCCATTTCTTGCTTTACCCTTCTTTTTTTTCGTTTCCACTCATTTAAGATATGGAGCGTCATACAACCAATTTTCCCTATGCTGAAGACGCCATTATAAAGTGTCGAAACCTACATATTTGTCATTTTCGATGATTTAAAGAATACAAGAAATTGAAATACAGTCTAATATACAGTGGTTCCATCTGTCATCATCTCCTCTTCACCTCCTTTGTCCTCTCTACACATCGCCCTTTATGTCTCTCCCACACCTCTCCCTCTCTCTCCGACCTCTCCCCATCTCTCTCTCTCTCTCTCTCACTCTCTCTGCGTGAGCTCACCGCCTCACTGCGCGAGGCTCGCCACTGGCTCAAGGAGAAGCTTCGCGCCGCGCTAGCTGAGGAACTCACCATCGTTGCCGCCATAGAGGAGCTTGCCGTCGGCCCAAAGAGAGAGGAAAAAGGGGGAAAAAAGGGAGGATGACACATTGGACCCGCAAGACGTGTATTTGTATTGTACTTTGATTTGTATATTCGTTGAATCCTTCATAATGATTTTTATGTATATTTTCTCCTTTTATTATAACGTCTACATTGTAAGCGGCTTTGCGGTGGCACTTTCACTCCTTCGCATTCGAACCATTCTTTTTAGGATGGGCCCGAGGGGTTATTGGGCCTTTTAGCAAAGCCCACAGATCCATCATCCTCCGGCCCAACCGGCAACTACCCGCACAGCCGCATTTCACCTTTGCTCTCCTCCCCCGTCTGTCTCCGTCGACTCGCCGCTCCCCGTCGAGATGCTTCGGAGCCCCGCCGCCGCTCTCCTCCGCCGCCTCACCCCTCGCGTGCCAGGCTGCGGCGGAGCCTCTGCCAACCGCCGACGCCTCCCTCCTCCCGTCCCCTCATCCATCCTCGCCCGCTTCTCCTCTGCGCCGACCTCCTCTTCCTCCTCCTCGCCGCCGACGTCCTCCGCCGCCTCACGCGATAGCGATGCGGAGGATGGCGAGCTCCGGAGAGTGCCCGGAGATGCCGCCTCCAGGCTCAGCATCTCCGTCGACCGCTCCGGCCTCTACAATCCCCCAGGTTCCAACACCTCTCTCTCTCTCACTCACACGCAGTGTCTTGGGTGTAGTAGGGTTTCTGACGGGACGTGCTGTCTCTGTTCGCGGCAGAGCACTCGCACCAACCGTCGTCGGATTCGGAGCTCGTCAAGCACCTGAAGAGCATCATAAAGGTGCGTGCCGTTTTCCCCCCTCTGTGGCTGATTTATGGTTCTTGCAATGCAATGTGGAAATGACGAAATGTTATTCCGTTCGTGAATTGTTGTTGGGAGCATAGTTCCGCAGTGGGCCGATCAGCGTTGCCGAGTACATGGAGGAGGTGCTTACCAACCCGCAATCTGGGTTCTACATCAACCGCGACGTGTTCGGGGCTTCCGGTGATTTCATCACCTCACCGGAGGTCAGCCAGATGTTTGGAGAGGTAAGTGGTGCGCACTAGTTGATCTATCTATTGACATATTACGAGAATTTCATATATTGTGATGCACATGAAATATTGATGAGGTCACAATGATGTACCTGGTGCTTTAAGTAATAACAATTCAATTATTTTTGTGTCCTGTTTTGTTAATAGTGGTGGTAAATAGAATCTTGGAGTTAATTGTACTGCTGCCGCATATTATTTTTGTTGCACACTACAGCATTGCTCTATTGCTTTGATTTTTGCTGTCAAGGTCCAATCTTATACGATCAGTAATCCATGTGCTTGGTTGTTTGTTCTTGTGCTACAGAGTATTAGATAAGAGCAATTAATTGTGTGCTGCTCTTCTACTTCTTCTTCCCTTTTGAAAGTATTGGTGTGCTGCTTTGCCTCAGATGATTGGTGTCTGGGTGATGTGCCTGTGGGAGCAAATGGGGAAGCCAGAAAAGGTAAATCTGATCGAGCTTGGCCCAGGACGAGGAACCCTCTTGGTGGATTTACTTCGTGTATGTTTTTTTTTTTTTGCTTGCATCTGTCCTCTACCAAGCTTTCATTGTCCTGTTTCTTAATGGATGTGTTCATTTGAACAGGGATCAGCAAAATTTGTTGAATTCACTAAGGCGCTCAACATTAACTTGGTAGAGTGTAGCCCTACCTTGCAAAAGGTGCAGTACAATACTTTGAAATGTGAAGATGAATCTGTTGGTGATGGAAAAAGGGCTGTTAGCAAGCTTTGTGGAGCCCCTGTTTATTGGCATGCCTCCCTTGAACAGGTTCCTTCAGGATGTATGGGACTTTCATTCATTTGTTTATGTTTTTAGTTAAACAGCTAGTTGACCTTTATATGATAGAAAAATGCATGTTGTCATAGGCACTCGTATAATGAACTTTTACATTGACATTCATCTTAAGCTATACTAGGAGAAAGCTATGAGACCATTAACTATATGACATTAGGGAAACAGTACAATACGTAATACTGAATATAGCTAAACAGTAAATATGCGTTTAATGGGTCTTTCGTTTACGCCATTTGGAAAGCCACAATAGTTACAGTCACCAATTTACTATGATTTTGTCAATTAGTTAAATGATGTCCTATTACCTAGGATGCCATGCTTATTTGCTACTTGCTAGGTTAGCTACTTCTATACATAATATAGGGAATTGCATAAGATTTAACCTGCTGATGCTCTCATATCTTTGTTTTAAGTATGGGACTATATGCTAATGTTCTTTTATGTAAGTTTTGTGGTTTGTTAGAAACTGGTTGCCTTCACTTATTTGGCTTTCTTTAAGCTCTTTTTGTTTCAACGTCTTATTCAGGATTTATGATGTTTGCCTTATATTTAATTTTTTTCACTGCAGCGCCAACAATAATTATTGCACATGAATTCTTTGATGCCTTACCAATTCATCAATTTCAGGTTTTGTTACATCAGCAATTCTACTTAATATTTTATGGTGCTAACTGATTTGAGTAATTTGCATCCATTCCACTGAATGATCATTTTCTTTCCATAGAAAACATCACGTGTCTGGCGTGAAAAGATGGTGGATATCACAGAAGACTCGTCGTAGGTTTTGCAAAATATACTGAAATGTTGTTAACCTTGAGGAAATGTGTGGTGCTTACTTTGTAGCAGGTTTCGCTTTGTTCTGTCTCCACAGCCTACAGCCTCTTTAATTTACCTGTCCAAGCGATGTCAATGGGCTGGTTCTGAGGAGCTTGAGAAGATTGAGCAAATCGAAGTATGCCCAAAAGCAATGGAGCTTACCGAACAGATCGCAGAGAGAATTAGCTCGGATGGCGGAGGTGCTCTTATCATTGATTACGGACAAAATGGAATAGTCTCTGATAGCCTCCAGGTTAGTATTTTAAAATTGTCCCAATACACCTGAAATGAACTCGAGATGTTGTTGACGGTCTAGCATGTGAATTTCTTACCAATCCTGGTCTATTGCCTCTCCAGCTTAATTTTGTGAAGGTGCTATGCAGTCTTTGATGCTCGCATAATGCCTAAATTTAGTTGTTAAACCGTTATTTCGCGTTTTGTATGATGATGATATGCTTATTATAAGAAACTATCCCATTGGCTATTTCTTTTACTAACCTTCTGTGTGAGCAATAGGCACTATCTTGAATTAATGATCTGGGCACTAAGAAACATAATTTATGCAGGCAATTTGCAAACACAAGTTTGTCCATATATTAGATGACCCAGGTTCTGCTGATCTGAGTGCCTATGTTGATTTTGCTTCAATTAGGCACTCTGCTGAAGAAGTTTCAGGTTTGTACGGACATACTTGCTCTTACTGTTTCCACTTTCCATGGTAAGACAGTGTTGACAGATGTTTTTTTACTGGATGTTTCTATTTCTACAGATGATATTTCTGTCCATGGGCCAATGACTCAGTCCCAATTCTTGGGTTCTCTTGGTATCAACTTCCGGGTAGAAGCCCTTCTGCAAAACTGCACCGAGGAGCAGGCAGAGTCTCTGAGAACAGGTTACTGGCGGCTAGTGGGCGATGGGGAAGCCCCATTCTGGGAAGGTCCTGATAACCAGACCCCTATTGGCATGGGTACTAGGTACTTGGCCATGGCCATCGTCAACAAGAAGCAGGGCACACCTGTTCCATTTGAGTGATGCAGACAATGAATATTAGCTTTCCTCGTATACAATAACAGAACCGTCGTGTAACCTCTGTTGTCCTGGTGCTGAATTTTGACGAGGCCGCCGCCGGTCGGTGCCATCAGGATCAACTTTTTTGTTGTAATTTATACCGAACAATGACTCAAACTCAGATTCGTGCTACTCTTTTTAATTAGGAAAAAACACGCACTGCTCACCGAATGGAAAGAATTCCTTGGGTTGCCCTTGTATCATATTTGTTTCTCTTCTCGGAACGGGGTGTAACATTCGAAAAGCGTACAGCCTTGGCCCTTGAGATAGTTGTTTCGTTCAGTTGGTCCTAAAGGGGGGTGCAGACTAGCTGAACGAATAAAATGGCCATTCCACCCGTGCACAACCCGGCAGCTTCCTGTAGTAAGAAATTTTACCATTGGCGTATATCATCTATTTTCAGTGTACACCACCAACCAGTTTCGAGTCAAACCGTCCAGTACACAAGTAATCTCCTTCAAAGTTTCCGCATTCCTTTTTTTTTCCCAGTCAAGTTTAGCATTTGTTCCTTCGCAAAAAAAAAAAAAAAAAAAGTTAGCATTTGTTCGATACCAACAAGGTACGGTCTTTGACGTCGTAAAGCTGCATTCGCGTAGCCGCTGCCTGCTGGTTGATCAACGAGTAGCAGCAATAGCAATATGGCATGTTCTTTTCGGTTTAAATTAAATTAAAATTTAGCCTATCATTTTTTTACAATCCAAATGATATAGTAGTTTTTAGTTATTTTTGTGATGTTTTAAATAGTAAAGTTTTTAAGATATTTTTACAGTTTTTAGAATCTACAGAGCCTGGCTAAAAATTATATGGCACCTGGTGACACCCGAAAATATAAAGTGGGAGAAGCCGAAGAAATATAGGGAGAAAGTGGGAGGAGCCGAAGAAATATTAGGGAGAAAGTAGGAGGAGATAGAGAGAGAGAGGCACAGCACTAGATGCCACAGGACTTATGTGGCATCGGGTGCTATATAGTAATTTTTTTTCCACAAAACTCCTCTCAATAAATCGCAATCTTTTTATATTAAAATTTTTCAGCTACTTTTGATCGAGAAGAACTAGAACTGAAAAGCTGAGCCACCAACCATCGGAATCCATCCGTGGAGATGGGAGGGCAAGAGATGGAGGTCGGTAGGCACTAGGCGAAGAAGATGATGGAGGGTGAAAAAGCGGCTGTACAATTATTGACAATGCAGATGCAGATGAGAGAGCAGGCAGGGAAAGCGAGCTGAAAACGGCCTTAAACCGACGAAAAAAAGGGAGCGGATTGAGGCATTCAGCCATGCCGAGATGCCGAGATGGCGATGGCGATGGCGATGGCGAGATGGTGTTTTCTTCTTTTCTTTTCCTTTTAACGCGGAACGTCATGGCTAACCAAGGTCGCCGTCTACTCCCCCCGTGTGACAGGGGTTCTTCTTTCATTTCACATCCCCGCATAGACTAAAAACCATATGACACTGACAGCACAGGCCCCCACGCCCCCGCGAACCAACCAGGTGTTCAGGAGCTAGCTGAGCCTCCTAATTCTTCTTGATGGAGCTTCGTCAGGCAAATCAACTTTCAGAACAGCTCTTAGCTCTTGGATTCTTGATGCAGCTAGCTGCATCAGACGAATCAAATTTTCTGTATTAAAACCATTACAGTGGTTTTTTCCATCTTAAAAAAATGTCTATAAAAACAAGTCAAACAATGCAGACCCGGCTCTCTATGTCCACCTCGAAAAACTCTCGAAGTTAGAAGATAAGTCAGATAAGTAAACAAATCAAATAAGATAAGAGGTACAGAATTAGGGCTAAATCTTAGCTCAACATCGTACTGCACACACGTGACTAAGATACAAACTATAGTTAGTACTCCCTCCATTATTTTTATAAGACGCACACACATTTGAAGATTCGACCTTTGTAATCTTTGATCAATAATTTGTCTAACAACATATAGGTTTTGTGATTAAAAAATGAAACTGTTAGATTCGTACTGTAAAATATTTGAAGCGATTATGATGTTGCTATAAAAAATACTGTACAAATAAAATAAATCAAGGGTCAAAGTACAGCTTTAGAGAGCGTGTCAAACCAAAACGCGTCTTACAAAAGCCAGAGGAAGAGAGCACAGTTAAAATTACTTTTTTTTTAAAAAAAAAACGTTTGATGGTTCGAAAAGAATGTTTATCCACGGAAGAACCAACCTTTATCTATAAACCAGAGCGACCCAATCTAAGCAACCCTACCACACGTACACGTACACGCAGACGTCCGAGCAGCGAGGGATGGAACCCACATGCTTGTGCTTGACATCCACATTCCTTGCTCCCTTTCATGGCACGGGGAGCACTGCCACTCCGACGTCAAGCTCTGAAAACGGCGTCCCAACCGAAAGCGAGCGCCCGGCGGGGGGGGTGGCGACTCCGCGGCCACTCCGTCAGCACGCCCGGCCCCACCGCTGTCCCCCTGCCGCCGTTGCCGACACCCCGGCAAGACGCCACCGCCGGCGACGCCCCACCCGCTGCGGGAGGAGCTTGCCAGAGCACGAGGGAAACCCAAGCCTAGTCACACGCACGGTCTCGTCAGGATTTGGTGAGCCAATCCTGAGCCCATGCAGCATGACAACATCCACACGTGCGGAGGGGAGAAATTTGCAGGAACAGGAGAGACATGGGGCGCTACTGCATACTTGCATGTACATTCCTTCCAGCTAGGGGCAAAAGAACAGGATCAGGAACCTGCTGCTAACAGTACTGGTCATGGTATGCCAGAACAAACAGATGGGCAGTAGATCCAGCACAATACAATACAAGTGCTTTGTTTTTCCTCCTATTTGTTCTGGCTTCGGTTAGATGTTACTTCGCCTGGGTGAGAAACGCTTCCAGGATCATATTCGGCTCCAACGTCGAGGAGGAATCGTCGTCGACGTCGTGGTAGTCGGTTAGGATCTGTTAAGAATCGGCGAGCCCAAAGGTCATGACGAAGCGATGCCAGGATCCAGCTCGGGCGCAAAGCTGTGCGGCATCTGGTCCTCCCAGACCAAGCCCACCTCGTACTCAGGAACATACTCCTGCAAGTTACATGTTTAGGTGGAATGGTGTTTAGGAGAGGCTGCCATGGGTCAAAGAAAGCTTGAGCTACTTGTAGAGCAATGGAGGATGGGAAATTACAAGGTTGTGATCTTTACCTCAAGCTTCAGAACTAGCTCCTTGGCGGTTGGAGCCGAGATGATAATGCGTCGCGCATCCTCTTTTATGAATCCCTCACTGACAGCCATGTCGATGAAGGATAGAAAAGGATCGTAGAACCCATCGACGTTCAGAAGACCAACCTGTTAAATGTTCAGTGGGTTTACACAAATGTCTCCCAATTTTGCTGGTCAATAATATGCTGTGAGGAGCAACGACACAAAATATGCCACCTCTATGCATTAAAGATTATCATATCCCTTAACACATGGATCCACGTAGGATCATTAATCCTAGATAATACAAAATTGCAGCAGTTTATTAATCCGGTAGGGGCCATCGCACACAAATAATAGTGAATCAAAGTATAGTAGATGTTAAAATTGATCGTTCAAACCTTTCGGTTCTCTATAATTTCAACTTGTTGAAGCAATTCTCTAGCACAGATGCCAACAATACATTCCTTTCTGAATGTTAAATGACTGGCACAAGATCCTCCTAACATCATTCTGTTAGCTGTGTTACTAATAGATTTAATACAGAACAAACTCTATCTTACTAATAGAGACCATAAACAATAGTGAGAGCAGATCGCATGGCCCCCAAACTATGCTCCAATTGAACATCTGTACGTAGAAGGTAGGCTGCTTAATCTATTGATCAATAATTTGCGCCTGGATCAAGAGAACTTCAGCCAATCACATGGGAGCAGCATCAAGACACAATCAAGGCAAGATGCTAGCATAAGATCACAATAGGACTCCCAACGAATTTGCGATAAACTAATTGCCAAGGACATCCGACACCAGGCATGATCTTTAAATTATTGAGCAATGAGTACGCGTCTTTGACATGAATTCTAGAAGCTACAAGGAATCAGAATTAGTTGTTACCGGCTTCTTGTGGATCCCTAATTGGGCCCAGGTGATGACCTCAAGCAATTCCTCCAAGGTCCCATAGCCGCCTGTCATGCAAGAAAGAGTGTCAAATTTTGCATCCTCGGGCCAACAATTCACAAGATGGGATCAGCTAATTTATCTTCTTCTTTTTTTGACCAAGCTAATGAATTTCATTACCAGGTAATGCGATGAAAGCATCAGCAAACCGAGCCATTTCAGCCTTCCTCTCATGCATGCCGGAGACAGCTCTAACCTCCCCAACAGGCTCTCCAGTGACCTGCAAACGAAAGCAGAAACAACATTAATCATCAGGCGCCAAACTCAATGCTTCCGTCTTCCAAAAATATTTTAAACCCATTCTACATAACAAGTACAGCACGCAAAGTTGTTGGACTAAACGGGCTCATCTCTCGATAATATACTCGAACACAAGAAAGACCGGTGAAGCATTGGTCAATGAACACGACGAATACACAAAGACTAACATCTCTTCCCCTTTTCCAACATTTACAGACATAACAAGTTAAGCGCAAGCCACAAGGAGTAAACAACCCAGTAAATTTGTGTGCAAAATCCAGTAAAAACTTCCAAGGCCAGGCCAAGCCAATGCGATGCCGCTCTAGCTTGAATCCATTTAAGGAGAACATGCAATGTTGTTGGACAGGCGCATTAGATTCATGTGATGAGCATAAATGCATTGTGCCTCCCTACAAAACATGTCCCTCGGTTCTTTACTGCAGCTTCTCCGCTGTGCCCTCAGCTTGCGGCAAAGGTACGGCAGATAGAAGGAGAGAGGCCGAGCATGCATATATGCATCCCAATCAAACTGGAGTGCTAGCTAGTGTACGTAGTGGCACATCAATAATCCAATGAATGCGAGTTTCCAGCGGTAGATCGCTCACCTCTCTGGGCATCAAGGACTTTGGGATGACCCTGCCAAGAAAGAGAGGGCAAACAGAAAGGCACATCAGATTTTAGCATGGAGCAGTCAAACAGGCAGTGAACAAGAAGGCCACAGTTCCCCATGGCACAGCTACTCAGCTAGAGAGAGAGAGAGAGAGAGCTGGACCAAATAAACACTGCACAATAATTAGACCATGGAAGATAAGGGAGAAGCACTAGGTAGCTACTTTGCGGCAAGGATAGTAGTAGTAGTACTACTACAGTAGTACACTGCAACCCAAGACAAGAGGGCATTTCGAGCATGCAGGCGAGTAGGCTTTTGGAAGCAAGGCCGAAAGGTTCTTCCACTCCAGTGAAACCCAGATGCATTCAAACAGCCCCCAGCTGAGAAATGATATTGCCAAGGACTCCCACACCAACCAACGGCCAGTGTCTCTGCTCTACTGATCAAAAGCTGCCATTTTTTTTTGATACAAGAAGGGCAAAGGGCGCATGCACTCACAGCAAGAGCACTCAAAGATGAGAGCACCTGGCAAGCAAACAGCTAGCTAGAAGAGAGAGAGAGAGCAATGCTAGTACTATGCTAGTAGGAAGGAAACTAGGAATTGGACTCACCCAATGACATGGCGTCCTCCGTCATGAACAGCATGGGAGACCAGCCCCATGAGGCCAATGGAGCCTCCCCCGTAGACCAGGTCTATGCCCCTCTCCACCTGCACCCGGGAGACGACGACGACGACGACGAAGAAAACACATCAAGAAAACCACCATGAAAAAAAAAGATTGAGATATTTTGTTGCACACACGAAGCAAAGATTGTTCCTTGGGGGAGGCAAATGAGGTCACCGCGCCATGATTGTCCATGGCCCAACCACAGGAGCGAAATGGCAAAGCATCGCAGCGCCTTTAAGGCTCATGGACGGTGCGAGACCACCACCTTTGCCGTGAGCTCGCTGTGCGCCATATGCGTGGTGTTGGTGACTGTGTCCGTGTGTGCGCTTGTGTGTGGGTGATCATGCATGGGAGAAGGCTGTGCTTGATGGCTTGATGCAGTGCGCGCCACGACTACAGTTCAGCATCAGCATCAGCAGCAGCTGCACCTCCACGAACTAATAACTTTCAGATTGAAGTCGCCCCCACGACGCCCGAGGCACACAAGCTGAAGAAGAAGAAGCAAGCAAGCAGAATTGCAAGAAAAAGGCAGCCCATTTCTGCTCCTGCTCGCGAAATTCAATTAGAGGCGAAGCAGAAAGGCCGGATTTTTATGAGCGGCGGCGCGAAAAGGCGGGAGCTTTGTTGGGCTGGGCGGTGGGTTGCGTTAGTAATTACCAGCTCCTTGCCGAGCTCGACGGCGGCGTCCTGGTAGCTTGCCTTCCGCCCCTTGGCGCTGCCGCAGTAGACGCAGATCCGCCGGAACCGGGACCGCCTCTCCCCGCCGCCCTCCGGGGCCACTCCTCCAGCGGCGCCGGCGCCGGCGCTCCTCTCCGCTTCCGCCTCCATTGCCATCGGCGGCGGCGGCGGCCGGCGGCGAGGTGGTGGTTCTTTGGGTAGGTGCCCGCGTGGACGTAGCGCGGGGCGGGTGCTGGTGTGGATGCGGATGGGGAGTGGTCGTGGCCTCGTGGGTGGGCTTGAGCAGTTGAGCCTTGAGCTGAGCTGAGCTGATTTGAGCCGGATGTCGTTGGGGAGGGGGGAGGCCTGTATTTATAGAGGCACTGCGTGTAGGCTCGTGGGGCCGACGTGTTGGGGGTGGGCCCACGGGCCCACGTAGCTTTGTGTGGTTTTTTCTTTTCTCCCTCGTGCGAAAATTTTGCCATGCATGTTGGAGGGTTGGTAGTACTCCTAGCTAACTACTAGCGTGTGGATTTGATCTTGCAGCAGCAAAGGGTGATTACCGCAGGGGTGGCATTTAAGTTAATTTATTATGGGAGACACTATTAGACATGCGTCTGTAATTTCAGTATTTGTGCAGACAAATGCCGCGTACATGAATGCACACCTCGCGCAAAAAAATTCACTATTGTAAAACATTTTTTTTCCAATAAATGGAAATGTGGAAAAACAGTACATATTTAGTGGAATTTTTTGCGCCAGCGCGATTTCGCAAATTATACGAGTGCGTACATGAATGCACACCTCCCGCAAAAAAAATTCACTATTGTAAAACAATTTTTTCCAGTAAATGGAAATGTGGAAAAACAATACAAATTTAGTGGAATTTTTTGCGCCAGCACGATTTCGCAAATTATACGAGTGAAAAATCTCTCGACGTGAAAAATAGAAAACACAATAAAATTTATAATAAACAGAAAACAAAAGAAATCTATAATAAATAGAAAACAAAATAAATCTATAATAGATCAGACCTCGCGCAAAAAAAATCCACTATAGCAAAACATTTTTTCCCAATAAATGAAAATGTGGAAAAACAGTAGAAATTTAGTGAAATTTTCACTACTTGAGTGCTAACTATTGGATTAATCCAGACGCACCCACGATCCAACGGCCGACCGTGCGTGCACCCCTGATCCAACGGCCGACCGCAGCGCCTGCGCGTTTGGCCGGCGCGCAAGCGCCTGCGAAATAGCGTCGCCGTTAATTTATTTAAGTTGTACATTAGGTATCGAAAATGGTACTACTCCAACAATGCTGTGTATACTGTATAGAGTAGGAGTGTTACTGCACATATTTGGGTTTTCACCATGAATATGAATATGGTATTGTGCAATTGAGTAATAAAAAAGGCATATTTGTTTTTAAGGCTGAAGAGACGAATCATAACTCATAAGAAAACTATATCCCATACACTGGTGGGTTATACAAGGCTATTTTTTCGAGTCATGGCCCTGTCTTTAATTCGTAGTTGTGGTTTGATTTTGTTGCAGTTAAAAAAGTTGAGAGACTTTGAAAAGAGGTTTGAAAAGAGTAAAATTCTCGAAGAGGGCTTTAAGATGTTTCTCAAAATGTTTAGCTTTTGAAAAACACAGGTGACTGTGGTTCTCGTATTGTTTTCACTTCCGATTCGATCCACATGCAGAAGCCAAATGTTTGCCCCATTTTATTATTTATCATGAGAACTAGTAAACCCTAGTCTTTCTTAAATTCAACCCAAAACAAAAAACAAAATCAAGTCGTTGGGCTTCCATCCTGCGGTCAAAATCCAAATCCATCGTGCCGTGCGCTGGTCCTTGCTGCACTGCATGTTGGTGGGAATTAATGGCGTGATTACGTCTCTCTCTCCTTTTTAAAAGGAAAAGAAAAGCGATTTACGGCTGAGATTTGCGCACGCTGCATTGCCAATAGAATTAATGTGCTGCTGCTGCCGCCTACATGAACTGATGAACATTCATTGCGGCGCATCCATGGAATGGAGCTTCCCTGATCTCTCTCTCGCGTTGCGTCGACGGTCAAATCGTATATCTCGGTGTAGTCGCACGCATGGATTGGAATCACGCATGGTCAAATCGCAGCATCATGAGCATTAATCAGGCGATGCTTTCGTGTTGCCGGCGAGAAAGGATAGGGGTGCAGCACTCCTCGATCCTACGCAATTCCCCAAGTTGTTCAGGATCAGAGGAGCTGCTCGCGATTAATCGCACCGAACAAACCAGAGCTAGCGTCGGGCACACACGTAGCCGTCCGCTCGAGGGTTTCATTTAGCCGTCGCCGGCTCGCCGCGCCGCCGCGTCATCGCCGGCGGTGGGCGACATCGGAGCTGTCACCTCCACCATCGCTCGCTTGTGCCGTCCTCCATCGATCGGGCCTCTCATCGTTCTCTCAGCATCGGGCCCGCGCTCGCTAGCTGAGGGCTTATGGGAGCCGCCGTTGGCCGGAGTTCCTCCTCCCCCTGTTGCGGTCTCCGGTGCCGTTCCTGAGTTTTTGAGATCCGGAGCAAAATTATAAACGGAGACACTGACATAAGTATCAAGATATTTTTACACTACTATATATCAACTGAAAAGACACTATTCAATGTATTATAGAAATTATTATCAATAAAAAGATGAAAGTATAAAAGTAAGATTTTTTTTTACATCAAACATTTTGTAGGTATCATCTCAAAAATGCCTTCTAACATTTCTAAACGCAAAATCCAATTCTCATCGAAGCAGACCGACGTGATCGCCATCACCACCTTGGGTGAAGCAACGACGAAGCACTCGTAGTTGATCAGGGAATTGAGGGGAGGAACGAGGAGAACGTGTCGTCGTCGTCCACCAAGGCATAGCCCAGGTCGTCGAGGCCGCCACAAGCAGGCGAGCAACATCCGTGATCCAACGCGGCGTGGAAGTCGAGCACCCAAGCCCATCAAAATCCTCGGCAACTTGGCTGACACATTAATCACGATCGCTAATTAAGCGAATTAACAGCTGTCGTCGAGGCGCACTAATCACGATCACTAATTGAGTCAATTAACAGGGCCATATGGGCAGCTCTGGGTGCCGGGGTGGGGCCCTGGGCTTGCGGGGCTCAAAGCGGAGGCACGGCTTTCCCCACCCCAGGCACGGCCCTCGCGGTGTCCGTCATCCAGCTACCTCTTTCTTGTCGGAGCATCCCTTTCAGATTTAGCTGCTATTGAGCAACATTTTTAAGGAGCTCGAAGGTGTTGTTGTGGCCGTCCCCGCCGCACCCGCTGGTACTGACGCAACCCCTTACCGCCCTCCTTAGGCTAATCCTTGCCACTGACCTCAACCCCCACCCTCGTTCGCGGCGGCAAATCAACCTCCTGATGTTTTAGCCTTGTCCTCTCCTGCTGGCTCATTTCGTTACCCGTGTCGTCGTAATTGTGCTCGTTGCCGACTCAATCTCCTCCCTGTTCGGCCAAGCTTTCCAGCAACCTAGCCTCCCTGGTGCTGCTCGATCTTCGGCCCTCTTGGTGCCAAGTGACCGCCAATGGAGAACAGGGGACACCCGTCTTCCTCTAGGACGAGATGTAGTGCGTATGTGCAAGTGCTGATGAGTGAAATTTGTCGTTTGACAAATAAAAAATCTTAAGTTGAAGACTTCTCCCCAAGCTTGCTCTTACTCGAATATGCACCCCACTTTGGGTGCTTCAAGTCTCGACCTTCTTGCCACCTTATTCCTTTTGGGGTCTCGGCCTCTCCATTCTCCTCTACCTCCTTCTCAACCTTTACACACCCCTTAGCTCCGCCTCCTCCGTCCCCACCTCCACCTCTTTTGTCGCACCCACTTCCGCCAATACCTTTTTCCCTTCCTCTGGCCTCTTTCTTTCGAGGTTGGAGCCATGTTTCAACAACGTTGCAAGTGGCCTGTTAACCGCAACCCATCTCAGCCCCATTTTTGTTGGTGGTGACCTTTTGTGGCTTTGCTAATTGACCGTCTTGTGATTTGCTAGCATCTATCCTACAAGCCTTCTTAAGGAAGATGCTTTAGCTTTTGCAGTTTCTCCATGAATCTCTCTTTTTGTTTTGTGGTCTCCTCTAGCAAATTGCCTTTGTTGTGCTCCGTTCAACCCCTTTTTCCATTCAGATTTTGTCGTTCACCTTTCATTGTGGTGGGATAGTGGACCAAACAGGTTGCCCGAGTATAATAAATGGATCTTAGAAGGACAACAACTTCTCTTCGTCGAAAGCCTTCTCGTCGACCTTTCCACCCAAGACATCCTGCTTCCAATAGGATTAACCAAGTTGCTCGTCTTAGTCCTCATGGGGATGTGATGAATTCAAATCTTAATGGCAAAATCAGCTCCTTAAGAGCATCCCCAGGAGACTCCCCATTAGTGGCCGCTATCGCTACAGTAACTCGCGTTTCTCCCACGCAGTGCGCTGCTCCTCTCTAGCCTGCGTGCTCCCCGCGCAGCTCATTTCAAAAAATTTTGGAATAGGGGGTCATTTGATGAGGCTGCTGGCCATGCTCTTAGCCATCAAGTCTCTGGCCAGCGTACTCCGAGATCGAGGAGGGATTCCAACCTTCATTTCAGTGTCTCTGGCCGACACACTAAGAAGTCACGGGCGGATATTGTGATTTCTAAATCTCCTTCCCGTCGATCGGGACTGTCCGTCGTCAACATGTTAGCTCGAGCTTGTGGTGTCGTCCCTTGAACAATTATGTCTCATCATCTTTGGATCCAAAACCCGTTGTTGTTGGGCTCGTCATCACTATTTCTTTATTATTTTAGTAATTCATATTTCAAAAAGATTTATATCAATAAATATGTTTTCTATAGATTTAGTTTGTTTCCCTGTTGTAGTGTGCTTGTATTTTAGGAAGATGTCACATTTAGAACACGCAAGATGGACCTAGCTATAATCTTTAGGTGCATGTGTATATCATGAGTCGAGCCTAGCTTTATTTCCCTTCACATTATATGTATAACAATAAAAAAAATAGATGAAGCATGAGGTAGGGAAAGATTAATATACATGCCCCTTCTCCGTCTAAAAATATAAGATGTGGTTTAACTTTCCATGGCCTTCAAAACTATATCTTGATGCTTAATTTTTCTTATAGTACATCGTTTTTAATGATAAGATTACGACCGTTAGAAAGTATTTAAAAATGTAGTTCTAATAATATTATTTGCGCGTCACAAAATCTACGTATTTTTGCATGAATTATTAGCAAAGATTAAAGCTTAAATTTTAAAATACGTGCACGTCTTATTTTTAAACCGGAGGAAGCATAAATACAATACATGAATCACATCCTAGTATAATAATAAGGGACCAACTAATGAGCAGGCGCCTGCGCTGGGAGGTTTTGCGCAGGCGCCTGCTCTTGCTCGGGTGCAGGCACTAGAAAAATATGCATGCACATAGAAAATTTCCACTATCGCAAAACACTTTTTCCAATAAATGAATTGTAGAAAAATAGTAGAAATTTAGTGAAATTTTTTGCGTCTGCACGATTTCGCAAATTATACGACCAAAAAATCTCTCGACGTGAAAAATAGAAAACAAAACAAGATTTATAATAAATAGAAAACAAAATAATCTAAGAGTCATCTTGGACAACTTCTCTTCGTCGGAAGCCTTCTCATCATCCTTTTCACCCAAGACATCTGCTTCCAATAGGATTAACCAAGTTGCTCGTCTTAGTCCTCGTGGGGATGTGATGAATTCATAATGGCAAAATCAGCTTATTTGTGCGTCACAAAATCTACGTATTTTTGCATGAATTATTAGCAAAGATTAAAGCTTGAATTTTAAAATACTTGCACGTCTTATTTTTAAACGGGAGGAAGTATTAAATACAATACATGAATCACATCATAGTATGATAATGGGACTGACTTATCATCAGGCGTCTGATAGTTATTTATCTCTCGGTCGATTTTCTAGACCGTTGATCAAACGTCTCTATAGGACATACAAAAGATCTAACGGTAGAATCTAGCTATGTGAAAATCGAAACGCGCAGGCCTAACGGTAGAATCTAGCTATGTGAAAATCGACTGAGACTTATTTAAAAATCAGTCACCTGAGAAGCAGCAAAACCGATAATAATAACTCCATTTTGTTGCAGGAAAACACCGGCTATTAGCTAGCATGTCTAAGCTCAGTTGAGTTGTCGCCAGACAGTACACAATTACCATAATTAATCTAGTGGCGGAACCGCAGCTTACGTGTCCTGGTATAAATGTACTCGCACTGTTATAGTTTGTACTACTTATATAGGAGATTATAATTTCCACGCAATTTGTTAATCTCCGCGAGGAGCATCCGCACAAATATTCTTTGGCTCCCACCATCTGTCACCGAAAAGTAAGCAGCCCAAAACTATATATCTATCTCACATGGCGCCATAGATACTCGCCTCTAATTATTCCTTAATGCTCAGGTCTCTCTGACTAATTAAGAAGATCACAGAGATTAGAATATAACTGTACTACTACATCACATGAGCTGCTGCCGCCTACTGGTTGATCAGATTTTCAGATCGGCGCCAAGGAACACTTGGCCGTTTGCTGCATTATAATAGGCCTCTCCTTCTGAATCTTCCTTTTGCGCAATTGCCTAGCTCATAATAGAGGACTAATCACTAATGGGGGCACACGGCGTCGTCATCCATTACGATCGAATCCAAGAAAGCGTTTATATATGCGTAATTAGGGGGCATAAAATATGTGAGCTTACTGTTAATTTGTGTGTATCCATATATGAGACGCTAGGTAGACCTTGCAGTGCGCCCCAAGCATGTGCACACGATATACAAAGGCATGTATATGCTGCTTCCTATTGGCCGGTCTACTGCTGCTGCTTATTCTGATCTGAACTTTCATGGATCAGTTGTATATTAGACTATTAGTACTGTGCTTTTAGTTTAATTGGCCCCAGCATGGCTTGTGATTGGCTGTGTTTCAACTCCACTCCCCATCACCGTCTTAGTTAATTTTATATGTGTGCTGCGTTGAATGGATCGTTTGCTTCTCCATTTGAGGCAAAGATTCCTGTGCTGGATGAGCGCCAGTGCTGCCATTAGTTTGGTGTACGGAGGCTTCCAACTCCACCGACTAAATCCATGGAGAGATATGAGATTACACTGCCCTTAATTCTCCGATCGAGTCAAAAGAACATAGTGGAAGGCATGCATGCATATACTATCGGTCTCCAGTCCGTGCACCCAAGGGATCCTGTGGCCGATTATGTTATGGATAAGGCCAAATCTTGCTAGGAACAAGTCCATGCAGCTAGCTTAGCGACTCCTAATCCTAATTAATTACTGGAATGGAACTGGTAGCAGTTCTGAAAGCTACCTCATAGGGAGAACTAATACTAACAAAAAAACTTTTATTTTCACTGAACTACTGCTTTCCTGCTTACTGAATCTAATTATAATGTGAAATTTTGCGGTTTTTTCCGCCCTTTGATTTTACTTTGGTTTGAAGTTTCCGGCTAAAGTGTGAGAAAGCTTATGTACAGTACGGCGCAAAACATATGCGAGGAGTGAACAAAAAATAGGTGGTACGGCAGCTAGCTTGGCTTAATTAGCTGGAGATTAGCTGCTATTGCTAGGAGTAGCCAGTTGCTACTGGTGTACTTAACAACGGCTCTTACGCGTAACATGAAAATCTATTAAAAAAAAGCAACACGAAGCGAGAGCACGTACACGTATCAGTTTCTGACTTGGGAGCTAGCGATCGATTCAGACCACGGGCAAAAAAGAGAGAGAGAAATTAAAGAAGAAAGGGATTGAGCCGACGCTTTATGCAACGATCAATATCTCGATGGGGAATTGGGGATATCGTTTTCATGCTGATCACGCAACACCTGTAATTCACCTGTAAAAGGGCGAGCCAAAGAGAGAGCGCGCCGGGAAGTGCGTGGCGATTTGACCGGCGCTCGTCAAATTAACCATAACTTAATTAAGCTAGCGCCGGTGTTTACCGGCTCTTGTCACTGTTTTCATACAGGTAGGTGCTTCCGTTGGATATTTTACGTATCCTATGGAGATGTTTGATATACGATTCAGAAAATCGACTGATAACAGGCCAGCACCTGCCGATCAATTTCCTTAAACTTAGGCCTTGCTCCCCTTGGCTCATCTTATTTGACTTATTTACTTACTTGATTTATCTTCTAATTAACTTGGAGAGTTTGTTGAGGTGGGCTACTCGAGCGCTCTGAGTCCTCTTAATTTGATTTGTATTAGAGAGGATTTTAGATATGTGTTTGAGATAGAAGTAAGACGGACCGGGAAAAAAATCAAACTACGAATATTTTAAATAAAAAATAATCAAGAAAATAGATGAGTAAAATAAATCGAATAATCCACAGAGAAGATGGCAAGATTCTCCAATTCTCCTGCGAGACACGGCCACTTGGCGTGGAACGATCTTGGTTCAGCTAGTAGGGATATGCTGGATCCTATAGGCTAGGTGTCGACGCTGGAGGCGACCAGGATCGCCCGTCCGGTGACGTCATCGGCCTCTAGCTAGGTGGCTGATCCTGTGTCAATGGGTGGGTGACGTGTGTTTTGACGGAGAGGTGCAGATGCATGGCGCATGGGAGGGAGATGGCACGCTACGTACGTACGTGTCGGCATGTCGCGTAGGTATTTTGACGTGCCAAAAGGGCACGGTTTTTTTTCCCCTTCCTACCCCTACGGTACCGGGTCTCTGTCGCGTTCCACGCTTCCACCTCTCCCTCACGCCGTATATACATTAACATTTAACAGATAGTTTTCTTATATAGTTATATGGGATAATGGATAATGCCTCGTGCTTAGACAAGGAGAAGACGTGCCTAACTAAGGCCCCGCTATTTTCGTCTTAACAGCTTAGCTACTTAACAATTAGCTTAACGACTTATCTACGTTTTGAGAAGAAAAAAAAAACACATGTTTTGAGTTTTTAAGTCTTTTTTCGTTGTTTTGAGGGTGAGTCCTAACGATTTAAAAATCAAATCAAACAAAAATGCATCCAAATATCGAGACTATCTCGAGATGCTCTCGAATTTCAGTCATTTTAGCCGTTCAGTAATTTAGATCAGCTCAAAATAACATGACCTAAATGTCAATGCTTAGATAGTGCCTACTTCAAGTTGTAAAATACAAGCATACGTGTAAACATCTCTTACATTGTAATGTAACTTTTTTGTTTAGATGCTTAGTGACATGTCAACATACTCTCTTCTTAAGCATCGGTGTATATAAGCACCTTGCATTGAACATGGTCTAACGCCATATTGGATCGACTTACCGTGGTCATGATCCTCCATACAGTTGGTGCTCGTGGTCTCTAATATGTTTGTATCATTGAGATTTGCTTTCTCATATAATTAATAGAAGTTTCGTGCCAAGTTGCTTTTCATAGTCTCTCTATGACAGTGTCAGATGATTTTGTCAATTTGCATATACAGGCGTTAGACACAGATTAGAGAAGAATGATAGAGAAGTTGGAATTAGGACTAGCGCTTCAGCTCGTGGCATGTGAAAACACCGAGCATAGCCGAACCGAGTTTCGGCTTGATTTTCTTTTTCAAATTTCTATATCTATCTCATACACTGACCAAATCGCACAAAACAAATTTTATAATTCATACAAAGTTTTGACCAGACCATTTTTTAATTTATTTGCGTTTTACAATTCATTGGTATATGTTTTAAATGGTTTTTTTGTTCTAAGATGCTTAAAATTTTTAATTTTTTTTTTTGTATTTTTGAATCATTATATTTTATTTTATTTTTTCCTTTTTTTTGTTTAATGATATAAACACTTGACGCATTAGATTGACAATAAACAAAACATACTAGCTATCTTACCAAAAATTGATATCCTTCAATTGACTTGATCCAAAAAGCATAAAAAATACCAAGGAATTAATTGTCATGTCTTAAGTTAAAGTTAGCCTTCACTCTCATCAATACTCAACTCTAACAACCTCTTGAGTATTAAATCTTCTCCACATACTAAATCCTCTTGCTTTATGCTTTAGGTAGAGCTTGAGAAGTGAGATCGGGTACCCTCGTGAGCTAGCTTCATCTTTCAAGAGCTCGGTTTATCTTTGAACTTGATTTTCACTGGATTTGTTACTTTGAAGGTTGAATACTCCTACACGATTGGCGTCATCTATGATTTACCAGAGCTTTATGTGTTGTGCCATAGAAGTATTACGAAAGTCAATTTCACGTGTAGAAGGGAAGTGGTCAAGCAGTAAGGCCAATGGATCTTGTATATGACATCGGTGAGCAAAAGGGTTAAAAGAGACCTAAACTCAAATATGACCAAGCCTAACTCAACGAAGATACATCTGCAAAGATAAGAACTTCGAAAGCAAACATCAATGTAACTCTAAATTTTTTTTTATCTTTTTATATCATGACTTCATGAGCGTACGCCTTTGCAACTTTTTTTTTCTTCTGTCGCTGCTACTGATGTTCCTATCTCTGTGTGTTGCACCTTAACGTACGCACAGACTAAAAACACATGCAACTAGCAGTTTTGTGCAGGCGCTTGTACAAAACCATAAATTGCAGGCGTCTGACGACCGGTCTATCCCTTTTTAAAAAGGTAATTTTCGACGAGCTGAAAATTCAACCGGAGAAATGAGAATAAACCCATAATCGTCAATCCAAACCAAACTGGCCCATAATCGTCAGATGTCCCTCGCGCACGAAAATCAAACAAAACAAAAAACAAAACAAAACACCGAGACACCGGCCGACAGAACGCCGTCACGACGGGACGCCGACACGCCGTGGAGTCCCCGTTGGCTCCAGCCCACGTCCTGGCCGGTGCCCGCCCGCCGCCGCCGGGCGTGTCCACCGGAGGCGTGCCCGCGCGCATCTCGAGGCAGCGGCGGCGGCGGCGCCGCCCGGGACGGCGAAGGAGCGGAGAGACGAAGCGGATTATACGCCCTGCCCACGCGGCCACGCTGTCGCCGTGGCCGCCGTCGCGCTCTGTGGCAAAGCTCCCGTCTTTTTTTCTTCTTCTTCCTCCCCCCGCCTCGGCTCGGTGCGCTCCGTCCCCCTCCGCCAGAAAGCCCAGAGAGGCCGCTACTGCTGCTCTGCTAGTCTTCTGCTACTCCGATTGTTTCTTCCTTTTTTTTCTTTTCTCCCCCCTTCTTTTACCATCTGTTGTTGAATTGATTGATGTATGCTTCCCCAATCCAGACATTTTTGCTTTGCAGGGGGCTTTGGATTTATCACGTTAGTTGCATTTTTTCCTTTTCGGCTTGACTTCTTATCTACTCCCTCCGTTTTAAATTGTAGTTCACTGTTAACTTTTGAACATGTATTTTGATTATTCGACTTATTTAAAAAATTAATACAAGCATATAAAATAATAAGTCATACTTAAAATATGTTTAAAGATAAAACAAATTACAACAAAATAAATAATATTCACATATATTTTTTAAATAAGACGAATAGTCAAATGAAATATCCAAAAGTCAACAGTGAACTACAATTTAGAACGGAAGAAATATTTCTGAACAATTAGAACGTTTTGTTGGACTCAATCTGTTTATTTCAATGTCTTGCCGTTTCTTGTTGAGCTTTTGAGACCATTTTAAACATTTTTACGGAGTAAAAAGGGGAAAAAATCCTGATGGAAGTTCATTTACAAATAAGGCTGCTTGAATAGTTGGCATCCTTGCTCAAATTTTTCTTCCACAAATACTGAAGTACTTTTCTTGTTTGCAATGCAATCTTTCTCATTTCGCCCCTACTCATATAGACTGGTCACCGGTTGATCGATCGATACAACTTTGGACTAATAGAATCCTCACAAAGTTCTTTAGGCCTGTATTTGGAATTTCGGTAGATTCGTGCGGGAAATTGAATGTTCAGACCAGAATATAAGCTTATAATTCTTCTGTTTCCAGATAGCTCGCATTATTGGCTACTGCTTAGACGGTGATTGTTGGGGCAGATCATAAGTGAAAAAAATATACCATTTAATATGGTAGCGTAAAGCAAAAATATACTCTGCAAGCAGTGTGACACTGTAACCATAAATAACCCTCAATTGTTGCATGTTTACAAATTACACCCTTCAAGATTAGCCAACTGACTGATGCAACATCATACCAACACCTTGACATTTGGGGCGTCTAATCACCATCTACAGCAAGCGACCTGATCAAACATGCAAACGGAGTGAAAACCTAAGTTCTTGACCACGAGATTTGAGGTCTTTTCTATCCTACCAGATTCTGAACATCCAATTTTTTCTAATCAGGTAGGTTGACTGTAAAAGTTTAAAATGACCTCAGAGGCTCAGATTGAAGATGACCAGATGAGGTTTGAAACTCGAACAGATAGACCATTATGGACGAGCTTTGCTTCGTACTGTCACACCGCCACACAAGCGAATTGTCAACAGAGAAAATTCATGGTTGCTCTGACCATGGCACATCCATTTTTTTCTTACAAACTTCCCTCATTTTTAAATTTCTTTTTCTAAAACGGAGGCAACCATGCGATGCATCATTGGTATCAGACAAGCAAACAACTCCGATCCTTCTGCATCACCAGAATCTAAACGTGTAAATTTTTCACTATGCTGATGTCTTCAAAATGAATTATACTCGTTCATTATAGAGATGAACTGACCTTCATTCAAAGATGATGCAAGTGAGAGTATTTTGTTGCATATTCAGATATTAGCAGCATGAACTCATTAATTCTTGACGGCGTGTTCTTCGCCGAACCACAGCGAATCACACCCCTATCAGATTTCTACTCTGCTAGCCGATCAGCCCGAGTTCGATCCGATTCGAGCGTTGGGAACGACAAGGAGCGACACACCGAGATTACCCAGATTCAGACCCCCTGACGGGTAATAGTCCTACTCCTGCCGATAGGGGTGAAAACGGATCGTATTCGGATCATTCGGACAGAGGTTTTTGGCTCGGATAGATACATATACATTACAGCTTTTTCCCGTACAACTCATATTTTGTTTTTGGAATGAAGGTTAATAAAACGGTCTAAAGACTTTTTTAAAATATGTTGTCTATTTAATTCGGATATCTCGGATACGGACAGAAACTTTCACCCCTGGCTGCCGAGCCCTTAGCTCTTTTTCGTGTTTTGGTTGTGTGAAAACAATGGTTACAGAATGCTTCTTTTTTCCCTCCTTTCTCTCTCCTCCCTTTTATACATGCCGTGAGTTGGCGGAGAGAGCCAAGGGGGTGATGGTATAGTACACTGATAAGACTAGAGAGACAAGACTGGAGAGACGAAAGAGCGTGCTGCTGACGTGCCGAGAGGCGCCGCCCCTGCGCGCTTCGCAAGTGGTCTCTGACTCGTGTGAACACGCCTGTGAAAGAACAGGCGGGGCCTAGCTCCCACCGTCTGACGCGGGCGGTCAGCCTGATGACGGCAAGCTTTCTCTCTGCCGGTCAGTTCTGCAGAGCCACAGTGACAGTTGGTTAGACCGGCAGAGGTCACTGTGGTAGTAATCATCTCTTCCTGGTCCATCCGCGCGTGATGTCGCATTTAATACACATGTCCTTCGTAGCGGGGGAGAGCCTTCGCTCTGAAGACTCCCCTCTGGACGCTCCATGCCGCGCGAGCCCCGCCTGCCAGTGAGGGGGCCTCTCGCTTGGCGCACTGAGGAGCTCGCCCACGCGCTGGGGCCTGGTCGCCCGCCTGTCGCGTGGGGCCCTCGCTTGGTCTCCTTTAGGACAATTAATACCCTGGTATTTGTTATACCGACAATTCTTTTTTAAAATGTTTTTTTGGAACAATTACCATTTCATTTTTCATGGCATTTAACTTCGTATAGCATACATTATACGAAGTTATACGAGTCACACCGCCACACAAGCGAATTGTCAACAGAGAAAATTCATGGTTGCTCTGACCATGGCACATGGGCCCTACGTATTTGTTGTGTATTTGGCTCATGTATCAGTCAAAAAAGCCCCGAAATGGCAAATGTGCGAGCGGCAAATGTTAGCGGTGGCAAATTTCCGAGCGTCAATTTGAGGGTGGCAAATTTAAAAGCGACAATGTTTGGAGTGGCAGAAACTCAATTTTCTCCTCCCATTGTCTCTTCTGAACCTGAGCCCCACGAATCAGGGGGAAAAAAATTATATGGCACTCGGTACCATATAAGCTACCAAGGCACCCTCTTTCCTCTCTATCTCTCTCCTCCTCTCCCTCTCTCTCCTCCTCTTTCTCTTTCTAGCTCATTTCCTCCCTCTCTCTATCTCTCTCTCTAGGTGCAACGGTGGCACCGGGTGCCACCAAATTTCCTTCCACGAATCAGTCGTTTTGGAGGCTAGAGATCGTCTGCCTGGTTGGGTGAATTTGTTTAGCATGATCCATATGATGCCACTGACCGATGTTAGGCTGTCTGTATTCACCGTTAAAGTCCGTATGAGATAGATGGTGCAAAAATAATGTAGGAACATGGGAAACGACCATACACGCGTATGGAGGTTGCTGACGATGACGTTGGCATGATGCCAGCACATCAATATATTTTTTAATTCGTTTTTTTGTTATATCTTTTGATTAGTATTTCCGATCATCGAACGGATTTTACCTATGTGTTCTTGATATTTTCGAGCAAAACTAAACCACACTTACCATATAAATTTCGAAAGTTTTAAATTTTCTTCTTTCAATTTATTTATTTGTGAGACTTTCTTTTAATTTTAATTTTTGTATTTGATTTTTTTATTTTCCAGAATTTAATTTTTAATATGTTTCATCCCTCTTTTGAATTTGTCCATCCAATTCTCTTCATAGTGCAGTAAATTAAATAACATCTCCATGCAGCCTGCACAATCTCATACAACTAATCAAACAACATCCATTTGCATCAGCTCAGCCTAACTCTAGCCAACCTGGCTCAACTCATATAACCTGGTTCTGCTGAGAAGGCAACCAAACAGCCCCTATAAACACTACTACGCAAATGGCCTTTAGTTCCGGTTGGGAACAGGCTTTAGTCCCTGTTTCTTCAACCGGGACATTAAATTCGGGACAAAAGGCTTGTGGTTTTGAATTCAGGACTAAAGGTCTGTGGTTTTTAGGGTATTAAACCGGGACTATAGCCATTCAAATATCAAAAAAAATATATATGGCGAACCCAAAACTCGAACCTAGGATCTCATGCCACTACATGACTCTTCACTTACCCTTCTAACCAACCCACCCACCCACACGTATCAATTAGAGTAGGATACGCATTCCTTTTGAAGTTTGCTGGAACGAGCTTTTAGTATCGGTTTGTAATACGAACCGGTACTGATGAGTCCGTGCGCCAGCTGTCCTATACCCGCTTGCAAAAGATATCTTTACTGCTGCCTTCAACAGGTACGGAAAGTTTAGAATTGCTACTGTTGCTACGAACCGATATTGCTACACTATCAGTACCGGTTTCAATCCAATCGATACTGATGTGCCGATAAATTAGGCCATTTCTCTAGTAGTGAAATCTTCACCGGTGCAGTAAAATAAAATATGCAATGATAAAGTGTAATGCAGTGAATGATATATATAATATTTATTTAGAGTTAGGTGGAGAATAGAATCCTCATATCGCTGCATGTAATCTACGATCTAAGAGCAAGTTTACCACTGTCCTTGTCATAACCCATCCTAACACGATTTATCCACTTTTCAATCATTATGCATTCTCCTGTATCCAATTCCTATATTTTTCACTCTTATATTTTACTTGGGCCATATTATACATTGATATGATTAGAGTGAGGCTACCATTATGCCCTTAAGCGGACCGTGAACCTTGGATGTGAGCATGCGACCCTATGCGGTAATTATTAGAATTGGACCCATTAGCTCAAGACAGATTCTTGTATAAATGCCAAATGCATGAAAGAATATTAACACCTTACCACTGTAAGGAAGAAAATACCAACATATAAGGAGAAGTTCCTATCATAATGCATCATGAAGCACATGAGAAATGATAGGGCTATATGCTAAAGTTACACGCGTGCGTGAGTTACTGCGTGACTTGTGATGTCATGAGTCCATATGTTGTGGATTATCTCCTAGCTCAATAGTTTCCTTTTATTTTGAATTCTTCCCGTTAGCAAATTAATCACCCATATTAAATTTTTTTGGACCACGAATGGGTAGCAACGTGCGTGTGTACGACTCGCAATGTGCACTCGTTTGCGTGGGGCGGTTACGAGTACAAGGGTAAATGTCCCTAGTGACGTCCAGAAGACTTCACCTTGCTCACTCTCATGTTTCCATCTTGTGTTGAGTCCTCATGCGACCTTCGTTCCTCATCACCTTCCTCTCCGCGTGCACTTGGAGGAGGGGGAGAGGAAGGTGGGCGGAATCTTCAATCCGGTTACTGTCGTGAGCCTATTGACCGTCTATTTGGTTAATCATGTGGTTTCGAAATTGATACAGTACTCCCTCCAGTTTCATAATACTTGGTGTTTTGCACATTGACACAATGTTCAAAATGCAACTTTGACCATCAATTACTAATAAAATATATCTACACAATCCAAAAAAATATGATATGGTGAACATATTTATCAAGACGAATTTACGTGTACGGTTTTTATGTACACAATCCAAATAGTTTAAAAGATTTTTACAGATAAAATTTTAAAACTTTTAGTTAGGACAAAACTAAAGCGATAAGTATACTATGCAACCGGAGTGATTAATGCATAATTCGGCGACAGCAACGAAAAACAGCAGGTGAAAGAAACAAGAGCAGTAGAGCATGGAACGGCCGCCGCGCGCGTGGTGCAGCAATCTCTGGCTGGCATCTATATATAGCCCCGGATCTCCCTGTGTGGTGTTGGAACTCACGGACAGGCTGCAGCCTGGAGGAGCGTAGGTAGGTAGCTAGGGGCCTGGCCATTAATTGGTTATATGCATGGGCATGGCATGGATGAAGGGCACTCGTGCTCCATCTCCTGCTCCTGCTCCTGCTCCTGCAGCAGCAGCAGCAGCAGCAGCAGAGCTTCCCTCCGGCCTCCGGGCAGTGCTCAGTGGCAGTCCACTCGCTATCCTTCTGCACGCACCCATCTCACCCTCTCTCTCTCCTCCGCGGTTTGATTAGTCTTTTACAAAAAATAAAAAAGCAAAATTTATTTTAGAAATAGCCTTTTCATCGTTAAGTGAAACCCCATAAAAATCTTAAAAAATATTACAAAAATGTTGCAATTAATAGTATGTAAAGGATAACAAATTTTAGCTCAATCAAATAAAACCAGACCAAACAGTGAATAAGTGAATGTCCCTCGCAGCTCAGCTACTCGCTGGCACGCGAGATGCACCTCTATCGATCTGGACAAAGGAGGGAAAAAATTAATCAAAGTGTCACTCTTAACACGTGGCTTCGCTAAAATGTTACTCCTTTCTCGATAACATATGGAACCATCTGTGTTTATGATAGTAGGTCAGAGTAGCATTTTAGCGAAGTCATTCCCTTTTACATTCCCTTCCCCCACATTCTTTCTTTCATTTTTTATCATCTCCAACAACATCCATTTGAAGAGATTCATGAAGAGAACGGGGAAAGAATTTCTTTCTGAAAGAAATACATGAAGATATTTTTTCTGAAGAGAACCGCAAAGAGTATGTTGGAGCATGTCAAGGAATCAAAATCTATTTTTTGAAGGAAAAATGACCCCAAAAAAAATCGTTGGAGATGGTTTAATTTTCTAGCACGAACCGCATCTGAGCATAGCCAAGCGTTGGAATTTCGTCTCCCTATCCACCATCCCACCTCCGTTCTCTGGAAGCAAAACCTCTGTCGTAAGATAGAGGGATACGCTCAATAACATGTGGGCCCATAACGGGTGGGGTCCACATGTCAACGGTGGTAATTTTCCTCTGTCATACGATAGAGGATCCACATCACCGTCCTCAAGTGCTAGCAGCGCCGCTCCTCACGCGCCCTCTCCATTCTCCCGTGCTCTCCTTTCCCCTATATATCTTACTCTCTCTCAATTCTTCATATTTTCTCTCTCTACCCCTCTATTCAATAAAGTCAATGAGCACACTTGGTGGTTTGATCCGATGAATACGGTGTGTGGGGGCTCGTTTGATCAGAAAAAGAAAATGACTGGAAGGTGGCCTATCACCATTTTTTGCTATGAAACACTAACCATGTATGTACTGCATTCAATTTTAATCGGTAGTTAACCAAGTTTCAATGGTCCTCCTTCAAGTTTTAGATGAACAAATTTTGTCGATATTTTCCAAAGATTCACGGGCCGTTTCATTGGTGTATTTCAAGTTAGCAAGTTGCGAATTTTTATTTTTTTGTATGTATTTTTATTCGTTTATGCAAAATTATATGTCGGATTGAAATTTAGACACAAATAGACGCCGGTCACACTTTCAATTAACAACAGGGTACCTGTCGCATTTTGAAAGCACGACAGGTTGCTGAGAGAACAGTTGCTGGAGAACGCTGCCCGATCGCTACTTCAATTAACGACAGGCTCTCGTATACAGTAACATGCACAGTACATTGAACTTCTTATATCTATTAACATTTCATACCATATCCAACTTAATTGAAGTAGCGATAGGGCGGCGTCCTCCAGCAACCAGTGGCGGATCCGGCCCATAACGGCAGCCCAGGCCACTCCTCCTCCTCTCCTTCAAGCACTGCTTCATGCATGGCCTTAGTTGCTTGGGCCTTGCTTGGGCCTTGGAATTTATCACATCCTTGTATATTACTTCCTTGTATAATGGAATTTATCACGTCCTTGGGCCTTGGAATGGGCCGGACCAGCCTAGGCAGCGGCCTGACCTGCCTGGATGCTGGATCCGCCACTGTCAGCCACCGTTCTCTCAGCAACCTGTCGTGCTTTCAAAGTGCGACAGGTACCCTGTCGTTAATTGAAAGTGCGACCGGCGTCTATTTGTGTCTAAATTTTAATCCGACGTTTAATTTTGCATAAACGATTAAAAAAAATATAAAAAAAATAAATTTTCGCAAGTTGCAAGGATGCAGGCATGCTGGCTGGGTGCGCTGGGCTATGGAACACGTATTTTCATGCGCTATTCGTAGAGTGTACCAGCGGCACGACGTGCTACGACTGCAGGCTGCAGCAGTGTAAATGTTTGTCTGGTGCAGCGATTGGATTTGAGGGGAGGTGTGATGTGACACTGGAGCTGGAGCCGGAGGCGTGAGGGAACATTCCCCACGGAAGATTGCTCGCTCGCTATCCGAATATCTGATCCGACTCACTAATCAGATGGTCAGGTAGTCAGGTCAGCCTGACACCCGTCACAGGCCGGCCCCAAGCGCAGACATACCTCCACCGCTCCAGACCACTCAAGTTTTGGCAACCAGGTCTTGATCTTTCCAGTGAAATTAAATTAAATAAAAATTTATCATTTCTTACTAACAAATGATGTACTAGTTTGTAATATTTTTTAAAAAATTCATATAGTTTTTTAGAGTTTCTAAAATATCAGGGCTAAAATCAGCCGACAAAACAGGGCCAAAATCTCTCTCAAATGCCAGGACACGTACAACATATCATGAGACTGTTATAACCCAACGAAAAAAGTCCAAACAGGTCCATGTCTAACAAGAGTTTTCTCTATGGACATTATGGGTAAAGCCGAATTTAGCCTAGGCTCTATATAAAGGAGAAAGATCACATTGTAAAGAGGAGAAAATTATTAATAAAGTAATGCCGCAAGACTCTCTCTCTCTCTAATTTTAGGTGTTTACTGTTCTCCATTGTTCTTGTGATTGATTGTGTGATTGGCCATCAGTCAGAGGTCACTAACAAAATCATTGCTATGTAATTTGAGGTGCTTCACATGTGATCAGCCAACCGTGGGTGGAGTATTTCTATAATACTTCGTTTCAGTCGTCTCTTCGTGATACCCTTTTTAGAGATCCTCCATCCATACAATCTTGCGCCAAAGGTGTTGCTTGTGTTCCAGCAGTAGAACGATCTAAGTTGGATAGAGATGATTTCCTTGCGGTCCGTGATTGTCATTTATAAGCTCAAGAACATGCCAAGTTTTATTATGATCAGAACAATCGGGAGGTGGAATTTGAGGTAGGGGCATGGGTTTGGCTGCACCTTCTCAATAAGGGTGTTGTATCCATGCCTACTTCTCACAGAAAGCTCACTCCGCACTTTTATGGTCTCTTATCAGATTTTGGAGGGCATTAGTTTTGTGGCCTACTATCTTCAGTTGTCTCATAGTGCCCACATCCATAATGTATTTCATGTGGGTGTTCTCAAAATGTTTCCACATCCCAACAACAGCAACTCCCTCCCATGGAAAATGGTCGTGTGCTTCACCAACCTGCTCAGGTTTTGCGTAGTCTCCTAGCCCACATTGTGTGGCAGGCACCGGCTACTTGGCAGGATCATCCAGCAAAACATAACGTATTAGATGGATGCCTCGACATTCATGAAGAGCTTTAGGGGCTGTTTGGTTCATGACTAACTTTGCCTAGCCTAATCTTAGTAAGTTGCCACATGTGTGGCATGCCTAAGCTAGCTAAGGATGGCATGCGTTTGGTTCATTGCCATGCCTAAACTTAGGCTCGCCTAAGAAAGTTGTGGCAACCGTTTGGATTGTTGCCCGTAATAACTTCGTATAGCATACATTATACGAAGTTATACGAGATATGAATATGTTTCCTATGTGGCCGGCACGGCCCGAGCCCGTTGTGCCTCGAGCTGGGGCAAAACGGGCCGGCACGGCCCGGCCAGCACTTCGGGCCGTGCCGGACCGGCACGGAGTGCCAAAATCTAGGCCCGGCATGGCCCGAAAGCACGGCGGGCCGGCCCGAGCACGGCACGAGTAACAAAAACAGTTGGCAAAATGATTTTTTAGAAATTCATACGTTGCTCAAATGAAAAGTTTTTTATACAATAAAGATGCGTCTTGAAATTATCTACAACTTTCGTGTTCAACTAAAATTCATTTGAGCAACATAAGACCTTGCAAATGGCGAATTACCGAGGACAGTGCCGTCGGCCCGAAAGCGGGCAGCGATAAAAATAATTTTTATAAAATCATACGTTGGTCAGATGAAAAATTTGTCTACATGAAAAAGATGCGTCTCAAAATTATCTACAACTTTCGTATTGAACATAAATTCATCTGAGCAATATAAGACCACGAAAAATATAAAATACTGACTCGGGCCTCTTTTCGGGTCGGCCGGCCCAAGCACGACCCGTACAGTTGGGCCGGGCCGGGCAGCACGTCGTGCCTGGTTTCCAGGCCTGGCCCAGCACACCATTTTGGGCCGTGCTTGCCCGGCCCATCAAATCTTCGTGCCGTGCCGGGCCATGGCCCTGTTTTTTCGAGCCGTGCCCGGGCTGGCCCGTTTCCTCAGCACTACCTCGCATCCATAATGTATTTCATGTGGGTGTTCTCAAAATGTTTCCACATCCCAACCACAGGAACTCCCTCCCATGGAAAATGGTCGTGTGCTTCACCAAACTGCTCAAGCTTTGCGTGGTCGCGCCTAGCCCACAATGTGTGGCAGGCACCGGCTACTTGGCAGGATCATCCAACAAAACTGAACTTATTAGATGGATGCCTCGACATTCAAGGAGAGCTTCCTAGACTTTCAGCTCGCGGATGAGCTGTTTTCCAAGGAAGAGGGAGATGTCATGATCGGCCAATCCTGTAGGCGGCGCATTGGGCTGACCAATTGCAGGCCCAGTTGGCCCAGCATCCATCCGCAGGTCTAAAGGCAGATACGTGATATGGGAAGCAATCAATCTCTCTCTCTCTCTCTCTCTCTCTCTCTCTCTCTCTCTCTCTGTTTTTTTGCGTTAAGATCAGATCTATTTCAGTTATTCTTTTATTGCCAATGTAAACTCGCCCAGACGATATTGGGATTCACTTGCAGGCTTTGGTTTTCCAAGTGTATACAAGTGTATGTATACGGACTTATGAATTAAGCAAGCAATAATAGACCTTACATTATAATAGACCTTACATGTTGCCTCCCCCCTCCCTTTCCCTTTCAACCCTAGCATCAATAGCCTACTCAGGTCACCGTCGCCGCCATCTGTTGCTGCTGGCGCTACGCCGACGTTGGTCCAGGATCCAGCACGACTACGGCCTCCGTAGCGGGGATGTATCAACTAATGGTCAAATTGCAATTATGCTTCAATTCCTCGACGAGAGGATTGGTTCTGCTAATATTCTTGAATTCTAACCTCAGTTCACAGAGCAACAACTAATCTTGGTGAAAACAGGGCCGCACATGTTCGAACAAGTTCTGACAGGCTTGGTTGTAATTGCTAAGGATTAATTGAAGGAGGCAAGATATTTAGAGGGACTGATGGTGCTCATGGATGGGATTTCACTTGGTGGGGTTCTTCCTCTGATGATATTCTGTATGAAGCCAATGCAGCAAGCATTCAAAGTGATGAAGGTATCAGTAAAATCTCACATATCCTTGAACAGAACTAAGATTTCTTCCCGACACACAATCACATTATGGGTGCTACGCGTTTTACGGTATTGTATGTCATAGAACATTACTATGGGTGCAATTATATTTGAAGTTTCAAAAGTTAAAGATTTGGTGCATCAACTTCACAGTTGCTCTCTTTCCCTTCACCTCCTCCCAGATCTAGCCCTCCCCATCCTCGCCTCCCTCCCCCCTTCTCTGGTTCATGTCGGTTCCGTCGATTTTTTGGGCATCTGTGGCGTTCTAGCCTTGTGTCCTGCTTGGGAAGGGGAGGTTCTTGTTCCTTTGCTTTGGTGGTGATTGACGGAACATGGAACCGCATCAGCAATCCAGTGGTGCTGGAGGGGCTGGTGATCGAGGTAATTTTCTGGGAGGTGCTGGAGTTAGCACATTTGATAATACTGCTTTTGGTCATGGTTTTCGTCGAGTAGACGGCAGATCTGGTGGAAATAGTTTTGGTGCCCTAGGGGGTTTTCTTCTGGTTCTGGAGAGGGTAATTTTACTAGATCCATGTTTGGTGGTGCTGATTCTTGGTCTGATGGTGCTGGATCTCGTGTTTTTGTTAATCGTGGTGCTTTTGGAGGTGCTAGATGGCATGGTCGCGGTGGTGGCCGTGGCTATCCTCAGGGATTGCGTGGTCGAGGTGGTTGATTTGGGGGAAGGATGGATGATCATGCTCAAAGTTCTAGATTGAATGACTCAGTTGTGTTTCCTCCTCAATCTGGATTGGGTGTGCAAGGTTGGAATCGTGGTTTTCTACCTCCCCTGGATCTGGTCCAACAGGTGGTTGGAATAATGGTTTTCGCTCCACTGAAACAAGTAATATGATGTTTAGTAAGCATGCGGGTCCAACTGTCTCCAATCCCCTTGGGACTCTTGTTGCGTCCTCGGGCCAATCAGGTTCAGCAGATTTTGGAGTTGTTAAGAATTCCAGTAGTAGTGGAAACATGAATGCTTGGGAAGGTGGTACTAGCAAAAGGTCAGACTCTTTTCAGTCCAATCAGCAGGATGATTGGGGTGGAAGGAAAAATGGTGATAAAGAGGATAAGTTAAAGTCTGGTTATGGGGTTAAGGAAGGAGTTCTTGGACCTTGCTTTCAGTGTGGCAGAAAAGGGCACGTGTTTGCTGATTGTCCTCATGCAGTCAAATGCTTTAATTGTGTTAAGGATGGTCATGTTTCCTTTATGTGTTCTTGGAAAAAACCCTGGGATTATGTGGCTCAGTCATTTGGCATGCAGTGCGAGGATGTTGGTTTCTTTTATATCCCTGGAGTAAAGAACCCTATTGCCCATTTTGACAAGGCTAGTGCAGCTTTAGTCTCTGTCACTCAGGGTATAGTTTCTGTGGATGAAGTTCAAAGAGAATTTGCTGCAATATTTGAAGATAAGAAATGGTCCGGTCCAGTGAAAAGGATTAAGGATAATCAATCCCTTGTTAAATTTCCATCTACAGAGGCAGTGAAAGTTATGTCTGGGTGTTTAGAGATGAGAATGAGGTGTGCTGATGCCTTTTTGAAAATAGAACCTTGAAAAACTAGGATTGGAGCAAAAGGAGTATTGCAGAAAGCTTGGATTAGAGTTCATAATGTTCCAATGGAACAAAGGGAAGATTCTGTGCTTTTCTATGTTTGTTCTCTGGTTGGTAAACCTCTTGAATTGGATGTTAATAGTTTAGGCAATTTGGATTTTGTTAGAGTTTTCATTGGATGTAGGGATGTCTCCTGCTTTCCTGCAATTGCAGAGGGGTGTCTTGATGAGGCTTTTTATGACTTCTACTTTGAGCTTGAGGAAGTAATTGATCTAGGTGTTCCTCATAAAAAAGGATGGCCCATTTCTACCTCTTCTTTTGTGGATATGGATGCAGAGGGCAATTGCATGACAAAAAAATAGAAAACTGATGATATAGTGAACTCAAATACTCAGTTTGAGAAGGAAGGTAACCTCAGTGCTTCAAATGTTAAAACTCCTGGTAAGGGCAAGGCTGTAGCTTTGGATTGTGTTTTGGAGTCCTTCCCTGTCTCTGATAAGATTGAATTGGAAAGAGAGATGCTCAACAAGGAATCTGTTTGACGTAAATTTCACGTTAATTTTTCTCTAATGTTGATAATTTATTTATCACATTATTGAATATTTAATCAAGAGATAATTATCAACAAATGTGCAGCAGCTTTTTATTATTATTTTTTTAAAACACGGGTTTAAGAGATAAATACGGGACTTATCTTGTTAACCAAGATACAACAGCCGATCAGATCCTAAAAATCCGGCTTGCTTTTGCCTATAAAAGGCATAACACACCCCTCACAAAGGGGGATCTGTTTTGCACGACACATAGGTTTTTCTCTTCTGCAGGTTGTAGGGATCGGGCTTCTTCTCGGCAGGCTCTTCACGGGGAGGAGGAACTCTCTTCTACAGATCGTCTTCTCTGCAGGTTCTTCACGGCAAGGGGGGTCTCGTCGGCACGACACACACGAAAGCTCTCTTTTGCAGGTCGCAAGCATAGGAACTCTCTGCAGGTTTTGAAGATCAATTGCAGGAGGAAGATCGAATCGGACTAGATGGAGAGCAGGACTGCAGGTTGATAACTTCGCCATAATCCTACCTCTATCTTCTTCAATGTAGGGAAGAACAGGGAGCCCGTCGCCGTGTGCTCCCCCCTCTGGCCGGCACCTCCATGGCCAACGCCCCTGGCCGCCGTCCCCTAGCCGGCGCCGCCCCTGGCCGTCGCCGCCCACGCGCCGCCCCTGGCCGGCGCCCCATGGCCGGCGCCGCCGTGTGCCGCCCGGCCGCCCTCCTCCCTTCTCCTCACTCACTCTCTCTGTGGGTAGGAGGAAAACACGATGTGGAGTGAGGTGCACAGGGAAGAAGGGGGATTTTGGGATTTTGGCACTTTTGCAATTTAGTCCCTGGATTCCGTGTTGATTTGATAAGGGTGCTGAAACCTTATTTTAGCCCCAAGTCTTTAGTATTCCTTGACAAGATATTTACAGTTTAATCCTCTGAACATGCCATACTTGCGCGAGGGGCTTTAAGATCTGGTTTTAGCCCCTTTTCGTGATAGATATACTTCTTAGTTTTGGACATCTTTTATATTCACAAGGGTGTTAGAATTATATAACCCCTATATCTCGTATCATCGTTATATGTTGTCCATCCAGCATAATCACATTTGCATTGGGGTGCTAATGTAGTCTGGCCCCCTATTTTGTTAATTTGTACTCGTATAACTTCGTATAATGTATGCTATACGAAGTTATTACGGTGCATTGGTGTCATGGCACACCTTTGAGTCGTTGCCAAGCCAAGCAAAAGTCCCACAACCATAAATAAATAGAATTCAAGATGGATCGGATCGAATCAAGGATGGGTCACACCTCGACCTAACTCGACTAGGCACTCGTTAGGGATCCCATTTATCTTCCCTAATCTAGATCCGAGAGAGAAGAAGATGCCAATTTGGGTTTGCCGGTGTTGTGGGAGGAGGTGTTGCCGTCGCCCCGTCGTGTGTCACGTCCCACGCCCCCACCACCGTCATGCCACACTCTAGTGCCCCGCAACCGTGTGGGAGGGAGGGGGCGAACACATCTTCATTAGGATCTACATGCCGATGCCCCATGTGCAAGGCATCGTTGGGGGTACATCATTGTACAGAAGGTATTGTTGGGCCGGTGCCATGCCGTCGAGAGGGCACTGCCGCATCCCCATGACCAGCGGTCCACTGCTTGAGGGAGTAAGGAGGACTAAGGTGGGATAAAACCCGAGGAGAGGGAGGGAGACAGGGAGTGAGGGTTTGAGGAAGACAAAAAGGATTTGATGATGGAGTCGGAGGAGATTGAGTGAATGAGAGGTGGTATGTGGCCTTCAACTGTTTTGGACCTTTTGGAAGAATCAAGTTACATGGGCCGATGAAAAGTGTGCTTAGCCTAATTAGT
>SPJY01031878.1:476510-531221 GCA_005191435.1 Raddia distichophylla
TCTGCCACGTATCCTGGTCGCCGCACTGCTACATATCCTGGTCGCCGAGCTGCTACATGCCCTGCTCGCCCGGCGCGCCGCGTGTCCTTGTCGGGGCGCTGCTCGCCCGCATGGTGGGCCCGGTCGCCCGCCTGGTACACGGAGGGCTCGCCCGCGTGCTGGGGTCTGGTCGCCCGCCTGACACGTGGAGGGCTCGCCCGGTCTCCCGGCGCAGGGGTCTAGCCGCCCCCGCCTGCCAAGAGACGCCTCGAGGCCCAGTTCCGAGCGAGGGGGCCCGCGTGCCCGCCAGTCTACTCGGAACCAGACTCGGTCTTCTCGGTCCTTCTGGATGACGCCGTCTTCTAACCCCCTTTTGGAGGAGGTGGAGAGGACACCCCGGTACCTTATGTACCGACAGGTCTATTCTGATCATAACCCTCTGGTGGTCTCTACCTCTTACCCCTTGCAGAATAAAAAAACTCATAAACCCTTTATTTTTAATAAAAATTGGCTTAAGAAGGTAGATTTTAATGATCTTGTTGCAAGCATTTGGGATTCTAGAGATTGCAATGGTAATGCCATCTCTGTTTTCCTTTATAAGCTTCATAAAGTGAGAAAAAACTAAAAGGTTGGGGTGCTGATGTCTTTGGAGAAAATAAGAGTTATAGGGCTGCTAAAACAACCAGATTAAATGAGCTTGAGACTTTCGAAGAAAGGGGCCCCTTGCCTGCTAATCTCTAGCTGTTGAAAAAAATTTCTTGTTTAAAGGATATTATGAATATGTGTGATCAGGAAGAGTTGTATTGGTTTAATGTCTCTCATCAGCAGTGGTTATTGAAAGGGGACAATAATACTGCTTATTTTCATAGGTGTGTCAATGGTAGGAAGAGGAAAAATATCATCTACTCTCTTCAGGATGATTTGCATAAAATTTCTGGGACTGATAATTTGGTTCAACATGCTGCTGATTTCTATAAAAAAAAATTGTTTAAGAAAAATCAGATTGACAAGGCTTTCTGTGAACTAGATAATATCTGGAATATTAATGAAAAAGTTTCTCTCGAGGAAAATGACTCCTTGACTTCTATTTTTACACTGGAAGAAATCAAGGCAGCAGTTTTCTCAATGAAAAATAACAAAGCTGCTGGCCCTGATGGTTTCCCTATTGAATTCTTTCAACATTGTTGGGACATTGTTAAACATGACCTTTTAAATATTTTTGTTGATTTGCATTTGGGGGCTCTAGATGTTAAAAGACTTAACTATGGCATTATCACTTTGATCCCTAAGAAGTCTGAAGGTAACTCTATTACTCAGTTCAGACCCATTTGCCTTCTTAATGTTGTTTACAAAATCATAACTAAAGTTCTTACTAACAGGCTTGAACCTGTTCTTAATAGAATAATTGCTGTTTCCCAAAATGCTTTCTTGAAGGGAAGGGATATAATGGATGGTGTGCTTGCCCTTCATGAGCTCATGCATGAGGTTTAAAAAAGTGGTGAATGTGCTATTTTTCTTAAACTTGATTTTGAAAAGGCCTTTGATAAGGTTAGCTGGTCTTTTTTGGCCAATTGCCTTTCCCTTAGGGGTTTTGATCCTATCTGGTGCTCAAAGGAACTCTGAGTGTTTTAGTAAATGGAGTTCAAAGCAATTACTTTAAAAGTGAGAAGGGTGTTAGGCAAGGAGATCCTTTGTCTCCTTCACATTTCAATTTGGTGACTGATTCTTTATCTAAAATGGTGTACAAGGCAGTACAAGGAGATTTGGTGTGTGGTGTTGCTTCTCACTTAATTCCTGGGGGTGTCCCTATTTTACAGTATGCAGATGATACTATAGTCTGCTTAAATGAAAATATAGAGAAAGCTATTAACCTCAAATACCTAATGTATCTCTATGAAAACATGGCTGGATTAAAAATCAATTTCCTTAAAAGTGAACTTTTTGTTATAAATGGTACTCCCCAAATAGAATCTGAGTATGCAAACATTTTTAATTGTGTTGTTGGCTCTCTCCCAATGCATTACCTAGGTGTCCCAGTTAGTTATACCAAGAGTAAAGTTAGTGATTGGGATTTGTTGGTGTCTAAGATTTCCAAGTGATTGAATAACTGGAAGTGTAGCTCTCTATCAAAAGGGGGCAGGCTAGTTCTTATAAATTCTTGTCTTTCAAGCATTCCAATTTATCACATGTCCATGTTTTTAGTACCTGTTTCTGTCTTGGATAAGATTGATAAGACCAGAAGAGATTTTTTCTAGGGTAGTTCCAGTATTAAAAGAAAATACCATCTAGTTCGTTGGAATAAAATTTGCACTGTCAAAAAGTATGGTGGCCTTGGGGTTAAAAACCTGCGTGTTCTCAATATTAGTCTCTTATGTAAGTGGCTTTGGAAGCTTGAAACTAAAAACAGTCTGTGGGTTTCTTTGATTCAGGCCAAGTATCTTAAAAATAGACCCTTGTCTCTGATTAAACCTCGTCCTACTGACTCTGCTTGTTGGTCTCAACTTCTTAAGATAAGAAAATATTATGTAAAAAATAGAGCTTTTAAGTTGGGTGATGGTAAGAAAATTGACTTCTGGCATGACAGCTGGTGGGATGGTGGGCCCATTAGCTCCATGTTTCCTTCCGTGTATGATGTTTGTTTTGATAAAAATATTTCAGTTTCAGATGCTATACTCATTGGTTTAAATTTTAATTTTAGAAGAACCCTTGATAGCACTTCTGCTTTTGTTTGGAATGATTTTAAACAAAAGGTGCTTTTGCTAAATATTGGTGATATTAAGGATGAAGCCATTTGGAGAAGGCCTAAAAGTAATATTTTCACTGTCAACTCAGCTTACAAATTAATTTCTGGTAATGGTACTGTGGTGGATTACAATTTCATCTGGAAAGCTGTTGTCTCTCTGAAAATTAAAATATTTCTTTAGTTAGTTTGTGGAGGGGCTATTTTAACAAAAGATGTTCTTAGAAACAAGAACTGGCCTGGCAATCCTTATTGTTTTTTCTGTGGGAAAATGGAAAGCATTCAACATTTATTCTTTGATTGTTTGGTTGCTTTATCCATCTGGTGTATCATATCTAGTGTTTTTGGTGCTTCTGATAAACCCACAAGTTGGAATGTTTATTTTGTTTGGATTAGATCAACTTGGCCCTCCGGGAAAGATTTTTACTGCACTTGCATTGCAGCTGTTCTCTGGTGTATTTGGATGGCTAGGAACAAATGGTGCTTTGAGATGAAGACCTTTGATTCTCTGGTTCACATAATTCACTCCGTTTGCGCGGTGCTGCGGTATTGGGCTGATTTGTTTGCAGGTGACTCAAAAGAAATTTTGGTTCAAATTGCTATGATGCTGGAGGGATCTGCAACTGGGATACAAGCTTGCTGTCCAAAGCGGCAGCGGCTGCTGACCTCAAGTTCCCTGGTGCTGAATTAGATCATTTGCTGGTGGCCTAATTAGCTGTTGTTAGACTCTGGTGTCCCTTCGTTTGGTGAACGTTGTGTACGCTTTTAAATTCCATGCTATCAAGTACTGCTTAGACTTGGCTGCAAATTGCACCATTCTGTTGGGGGTGCCAATTTGTGTGTAAATATTTGGAAGACATGGTTTCCGTTGTATTGGTTTTCTGGTGCAATGGAAAATGGGGCCCTAGCCTCTTTTTTTTTTAAATTTTTTTTCACGTATCTAAATGTTTTTGTTGGTTTTTTTATCCGTACCCATGTTATTTTATAGTTTTCGGTGCGGATGCTCTAACAGGAAACCACGGCCCGAAGGGAGGCTGTTATTTTATATTTTTCGCGCGGATGCTCTAACAGGACAGGGCGGTGGTATCAAGTGTCAACGGTTGTAAACTATTTGCCGGGAAAATGAAACAGCGCGATCGAACAGGTGTTGCACTAGCGTCGATCCATCGTCTTCCCGTGGAGCGGCGACAGGGCATATATCGGCAGCTCCAGATCATGATCAAACACTTGGCGAGGAACAGCGCTTCGGAGAAGGAGGCTATTCACGCCTCGTGAGTCGTGACACGGCAGCGAGCAGCAGCAGCTCAAGGTTGGTGGTGACTCGCACCAGCATGAGACGTACGGAGCCATGGCTGGCCGAGGAATTCCGCGCATTCTCCCGTCGAACTGCATGGTTTCCTCAGAAAAAGCGACCAGATTTACTTCTACTATTTTTTGAACAAAGATTTACTTGTACTATGCACGTACTGCTCATCGTTCTGTTGCTTTTGATCAATAGATGGGCTGCCCTTTGATCAAAAAGCATTGGCACCTTGCACATTCGCCTGAAGAACCTCTCGGACAACCGCCTCATTCGGTTCTCTGAACATGAATGTGCAGGCACATGTGCATGTGCAGGCACATGTGCGTGTATTGTCTGCACATCGCATGCATCTTCCAAGTTCCAAGATGCTACAGAGTAGTCAGAACTCAGAATCAATCGTTTGCTCGCTTGATCTTTTTGCGAAGACGAACGTGGCCCATACGTTCCACCTGATCATCCACTCAGGGGAGGATCAGATCAGCAGTATGCTTTGTTGTACGTGAACAAGATTACACTAGAAACTGAGACCTGACAGGCTAAAGAACGACGGAGCACTAAAACCTCACTGGCTGAAGCACCATGCCGTCGATCGAAGGTGTCAGGATGATCATGGAAGCAAGAAGCTTGTGCTTGAGCAACCATCATCCACACACGGAGGTCCAATATTTTGCGTGTCTGTCGTTGATCCCCTCTTGTGGCTGCAGGCTTCGGCGACGTTCATCGCTTCGGCGGCGTGGTAATTAAGTGGTAACATGACGAGACACGGCGATCTCTTCCAGGCGCAAGAAACGAGGAAGCTGTGTGATATCTTCCTCCAGATCCCCGCGTGCTTCTTCACTGGGGCGCTTGACTTCCCGATCGATCGGCAGATCGTCGCCGCGTCCGTCCGGTGCCTATAAAACAAGATTGGACATGTCTCTGAAGATCCGAACAAGTTCAGAGATTTGCTCATGAAGCGGCACAGGGCAGCAAACAGTAGCCCGCCGCAAAAGTAGACAAAGGAACTCGCAGAGGAAGAAGACGGGCAGGGCCGGTCCTGGCATTTTGGGGGCCCGTGGCGAAAACTTATATGGAGGCCCCCTATATGTCTATGTATATATGTATGTATATATAGTCTTTTAAACACACATCATTGAAGAAATTAATATTCGATGCACAAAAATTACTTCTATAGAACACTTTAAAATTTATGAAATGACAAATGTAAATTGTAATCATAAACACTTACTCGGCACTTGACATTATCTTAAAAAATTTCTTGTAACAATTTATGATACAAAGTCATCGATTATTCTATTGATATCAATCTCGTCCAATAACTTCTTCTCGATGACATGATATCACGAAGCACTGAAAATAAAAATAAACGAATCAAAGGATTTGCATGTACAATTTAAACCTACGGATCATGAGGATTTGCATGTAATGCTGCAACTAAAACCAGTACTAACCACCAGTAGGTGCTCTTGACCCTTGCCCAGCGTCTCCCTTGATTAAAACTCTGCAACAAATCAACTCCGTAATGAATTAGTACGTACTAGCAAGCCGGTGATCTTAAGCCATGCAGGTTAATTGGATGTATTATGCCCTCTGACTCAAGGCCGTAAGGGGCGGCGTCGGCGTCGGACTGGACATACTGATGGGCTGCCGAGGCGGCAAGGCGTAGAGCCGCCGAGGGTGTCGCGTACGCGTACTCGCGTGATCGGCTGATCGCGTCGGCGCCGGCGCGTTGTGTGAAGGGACGAGGGCTCGATCGGGGCGGCGTTGCGTTACCTGCGTAGTGGACAGTGGATAACGGACGGTTGTATACCGTATACGGTATGCTTGCATACCTATGGAGTGGGGGCCCATGACTTTGGGGGGCCCAGGGCGGCCGCCCACCCTGCCCCCCCTCAAGGCCGGCTCTGAAGACGGGTTAGGCTTTTGTACATTTCAGCTTAGCGTAGCGTAACGTTTCACTATTGTAAAATTTGAGAGCCTTTAAAAAGAGGTTTAGATGTTGTAAAAAATAATTAAAAAATAGTTTTATGATCTTTAATAGGACTACTAAAAACCTGAGAAAAATCATTACAAATTATTGCACCAAATAGGCTATTTAAAAAACATAAATTTTGCTACAGTGTAATGCTACGCTACGTTAAGCTGAAATGTACAGGTCCTTAATTGGACCCACAAAGGAAGGCGAAAAGCATAAATTAGGAGGGTGTAAGTGTCGTCGACGTGTCTCAGACAGTACTTAGAATATCTTCTCAAATGGAAAAATCATTAGGAGTATTAGGGCTTTAGAACTAGAGATGCAATGATGGGTTAGGAATAAATGCTCTGCTCCCCAATGAATGGGGTGCTCTTGTATTTATAGGGGGTCGGTGATTAGAGTTTACATTCTGAGAACGAGAAGACGTTTTTGTCCTCGCATCTGGACCGTTGATACGAAATCCACAAACCCTTACAACAATTGATGCCTTTTCGGGTATGTGAAAAACCCTAATTACCCCTAATACATTAGAGCCCTTATTGAAATATTGGGCTGATTTATTGTAGGCCCATTTCCTAGTAGCCATGCTCAGGGCCCGTATTCCATGCTTGACCTAGCAATCGCTGGGCCTTTGCGCATCCACCAGGGTCAATCTTTTTCCCATATATCTTCAGGTAATCCTGCCTTCGCCCAGGTAGAAGCACCTTCAGGGAATTCCTCTTCAATCCTCTTCACGCATTTATCCCGAAGGTACCCCAAGGATCTTCGGAATCCTCGAGCTCTTCAGGCTTGGTGACCATATCTTCGGGATTTTTGTCCTGGTCTTCGGGGAAAAGGGGAAGCCTTCCTACAACAATAAGCTTGTATGGGGGAGGCTTGCCAAGTTGCTGCTCTCCCGTTTGTTGTCGCCGTCGCCACTGCCCGCCTCACCGAGACGCCTACCAGAGATGCAGCTGTCATTACACCCACCGTCATTGTCGGTTGTTGTCCCTCTGCCACCGCCAATGACCCAGAGAACACAGCGGACGCCACAGATGCCAATGAAGCCAGGGAGCAACACAAAGTTTGAGGTGGCTGCGTCGTCAGTGCCTCGGCCTTCATGTGTGTGGAATGGACTGCCGATGTGTGCCATGGATTCGGTGGCAGTGGTCGCGGGTACCTACCATGCTTGAGCCCCTCCCTCTTCTCTTTCCTGATCCACCGCGGTAGGAGCTTTGCCGCCCCAACGTCATCCCCGTAGGGAGGAGGAGGAGGAGGAAGAAGAAGAAGAAGAAGCTCTTGACAAAATGCAATATGAGGAAGAGAAATTGGGGGCAAACCCTAGATGTGAATTTTGTGACAACATAGAAACGACTAATAATCATCTCTTTTTTACTTGCTCTGTAGCCAAGGCAATTTGGGGGGTTGTTGCGTCTTGTTGCAAAATCACTTCTCGACCTAATAGCATAAAAGGTTTTTATATTTGGATGGGAAAGTTCTGGCCTGTAAATAGTTGACTACATACATTCTGCTTGGCTGCATTGTGTTAGAGTGTTTGGTTACATAGGAATCAATCTGTCTTTGAGGGGACTAGAATAAAATCACCTTTGAATATCTTGTACGTGTGCTCTATTAGGATTCTGGGCAAACCTATTGAATGAAGAAGCGAAAGAAAATATCAAAAATTGTTCATACCATTTGAGTGCGTTTATTACAGGTCTGGCTCAGGTGAAGCAGAAGGGGATGACGGGGAAACGTTGCCTTCCAGATACGGGTGGTGGTTGTTGAATTTTATTTTGGTGTGTTGATGAACAAAGATGCAGTGTGGGGCGCCTTGAGTTTCTGGACTGTCATTCCGGAGCTGGGCTGGCTGAGAAACGAAATGTAGTTCTTGTAACACTGTGTGTTCGGACCATTATGTTGGCTGAACTTGTGTCACTTTTGATTTTGGACTATTTGTTTGTTCTTCGTTTCAGTTATGAGTTGTTCTGTTTTTAGAGTCCTGAATATTTGTAATAACCGTACGTCATGTTTCCGTTGTCTTCTGGTAATGGAAATCGAGGTTGAGCCCTTATGAAAAAAAAAGAAGTAGATCAAATGGAGCGGTTGGGGGAGGATGAGCTGTAGAGGGAGGATGAGAGGTTGTCGAAAGACACGTAGAAAGAAAGAAGGGTGAGGAAGGAAGATGACACGGTGTTTTTTTTTTTTTTGCAAATAATTGCTATGTGGACATGTGACGTGGCCGAAGGTATTCGAATCTGAAAATGATTGCCGTATTCAAAAGACAACTTTGGATATAACAATCTGCAAATTTCGTGTTTTGGAACCTATATATCCGATCTCTCAGAACAATTTTAGGTACTTATAGTGCAATTCACTCATAATAACACAAATAAAATATATCAAATTTAAAAAGCTTAAAGAACCTCTCGAAATCTAGCCAAGTCACTTTAGTTTAGCTTGCTTGTTTACTCGTCCTAACTTATTTTTTTCGAGAGCTTTTAACTGACCTTTGAAACAGAGCGACAGCAGAACGGACTGTGGTTTGGTCACTGATGCACGGCCCGGCGCTGCACAACGACTGACGTCGTCTCCCATATGCCGTTCCCGGGCCTCGGACCAAGCCACGTTTAGCCGACCCGGCCCATAATGGCATGAACAGAGCCGTGCTAGGCCGTTCTTTAAACCCGGCCCACTTGCCTGCCCTAACTTTTCGCTTGCAACCCCATTTCGCTTCTATGCCGCGCCGGCGCCGTCCCCCGCTCGTGTTGGCACACCGCACACGCTGCCGTCACCGCCTCACCGAGCCAGTCCACTCCAGTGCCTCAGCGACGAACCCTGTACTCCGCGCAGGGTCGAGTGGAGGCTTTACCTGATTCCGGCCCGTCTCAATAAGAACTCTAAACATAAGATATAGCAAAATTAGATAAAGCTAACCTCCAATCAAACAACTCGATATGTGAATACAGTGATTATACAGTCGATCATATGATTATTTTTTTGTAATTTCACTATTAGTTCTATTACTTATTTTTAAGGCTTGTAATTTAGCAGCTATGAAATTGTTATTATGGGAATTAGCTAACAAGAGGATGGACATGTATATATGTAATGCGTGGCTCGAGAATTTTTTAGACCATATTTATATTTTTCCCGCGAGTGATGTTAACGGTCGATTTAGGTGTTGTGCTGGTTTCTTAAAAAAAAAACTTCACCATACGTGTTGCTCAAACTAGATCTATGCACCGACCGTGCCGGCTTGAAAAAGCCCGCTCCCACCGGGCCCATGCCCATCTCAGCCCAACTAATCAGGCTTCAAAAACTGAGCCAAGTCCAGCCCAACTACAATTTAAGCGTTGTTTGTTTCAGCATTGGATAAAGTTGAGTTTTACTGTAACAAAAATTGAGTCCTCAAAAGGTGCTCTAATAATTCTAAAAAAGTAATTAAAAAATAGTTTTACAATCTTGAGAAGAATTACAAATTACTATAACATGTAGGCTATATAAAAATAACAAAAATTGATATAGTAAAATTCAACTTAACTTTAAGCTGAAACAAACAAGGCCCTAATTTGTGTTTTCGTCGGGCCCAGGGCCCAGGCTCGGCCGGCCTGACAAACGGACGGGCCGGCCGCTGGACCGGGCTGGCCAGGTCTCGCTGGCCCATGTTCGATGTCCTCCTCTGCCGATGCCTCCTCCCCGACGCCGCCAAGGCCGCCGCCTCTGTCCGCCTCGCTCGCTTGTTGCCTCGTCGGCGCCGCCTCGCCGCCGTGCGTTGCCTCGCCTCTGGTACTGCTGCCTCACCTCCTCTGGATCCCAGATCCAGTGCCACCTCTCTCTCTCTCTCTCTCTCTCTCTCTCTCTCTCTCTCTCGTTCGTTTGGTTTTCCCCCTGCCCGGGCGGTGGATCCGCCACTGCTGTTGATCTCATCACGAAACATTGTTTCTGTGGAGCAGGGGTAGATGCTCATGGGTGGAGCTGTGAAGTGCGCAGTGCCGGTGCTGGGTCTCCTTGCTCGCTGCTGCTGACTCCACCTGGTTCGCCTCATTGCCCCCCAATGGCTGTTGGCGCCATGTTCCCGGTGCTGCGTTCTTCCGATTACTTCACGAGGCCGTCGATTGCTGAGCTGGTGGAGAGGGAGGCGACTGATCCAGGCTACTGCAGTAGGGTGCCAAACCTTGTCGTCGGGAGAGTGGGGCATGGGGAAGTTAGGTTCCACGGCAACACTGACGTCAGGGGGATGGACCTGGATGAAATCGTCACGTTTGGCCGTGATTATGTGGTGGTTTACGAGGATGAGGCTGGTAAGCCCCCCGTAGGGCATGGTCTTAATAAAGCAGCAGTGGTGACTTTGAAGCTGGATTTGAAGAAACTACCAGAGCCCAGCATCCTTGTTGAGGTGCTAAGGTGTTGCTCGAAAAAGCAAGGTGCTAGGTTTCTTTCATTTTGTCCAGTGAATGGCGAATGGAAGTTCGAGGTTGATCATTTTAGTAGATTTGGTCTTGTGGACGAGGAGGAAGAGGATGCTGTGATGGATGAAGCAGTTGCTCGGCAACCGATTTCTGAAGTTAGAGATCCACCTGCAAATGGCTTAGAACTGGAGCTTTCGCATTCGTTGCCTGCTCATCTTGGGCTTGATCCAGCAAAGATGCAAGAAATTCGAGCGGCAATGTTTCTCAACGAGGAAGATGATGAAGATATGGAGGGTATTGTCTGCACATCGCATGCATCTTCCAAGTTCCAAGATGCTAGAGAGTAGTCAGAACTCAGAATCAATCGTTTGCTCGCCTGATCTTTATGCGAAGACGAACGTGGCCCATACGTTCCACCTGATCATCCACTCAGGGGAGGATCAGATCAGCAGTATGCTTTGTTGTACGTGAACAAGATTACACTAGAAACTGAGACCTGACAGGCTAAAGAACGACGGAGCACTAAAACCTCACTGGCTGAAGCACCATGCCGTCGATCGAAGGTGTCAGGATGATCATGGAAGCAAGAAGCTTGTGCTTGAGCAACAATCACACACAGAGGTCCAAGATTTTGCGTGTCTGTCGTTGATCCCTCTTGTGGCTGCAAGCTTCGGCGACGTTCATCGCTTCGTCGGCGTGGTAATTAAGTGGTAACATGACGAGACACGGCGATTGCTTACAGGCGCAAGAAACGAGGAAGCTGTGTGATATCTTCCTCCAGATCCCCGCGTGCTTCTTCACTGGGGCGCTTGACTTCCCGATCGATCGGCAGATCGTCGCCGCGTCCGTCCGGTGCCTATAAAACAAGATTGGACATGTCTCTGAAGATCCGAACAAGTTCAGAGATTTGCTCATGAAGCGGCACAGGGCAGCAAACAGTTGCCCGCCGCAAAAGTAGACAAAGGAACCCGCAGAGGAAGAAGACGGGTTAATTGGACCCACAAAGGAACGCGAAAAGCGTAAATTAGGAGGGCGCAAGTGTCGTCGATGTGTCTCAGACAATATTTAAAGTATCTCCCCAAATGGAAAGATCACTAGGAATATTAGGGCTTTAGAATTGGAGACGCAATGATGGATTAGAAATAAATGCTCTGCTCCCCAATGAATGAGGTGCTCTTGTATTTATAGCAGGGTCAATGATTAGGGTTTACATTCTGAGAACGAGAAGACGTTTTTGTCCTCGCGTTTGGACGGTTGATACGAAATCTACGGACCTTTACAGCAATTGATCCCTTTTCGGGTATGTGAAAAACCCTAATTACCCCTAATACCTTAGAGCCCTTATTGAAATATTGGGCGGATATATTGCAGGCCCATTTCTTAGTAGCCATGCTCAGGGCCCATATTCCATGCTTGGCCTAGCAATCACTGGGCCTTTGTGCATCCACCAAGGTCAATCTTCTTGCCATATATCTTCGGGTAATCTTGCCTTCGCCCAGGTAGAAGCACCTTCGGGGAATTCCTCTTCAATCCTCTTCGCGAATTTATCCCGAAAGTACCCCAAGGATCTTCGGAATCCTCGGGCTCTTCAGGCTTGGTGACCATATCTTCAGGATTTTTATCCTGGTCTTCGGGGAAAAGGGGAAGCCTTCCTACAACAGTAAGCTTGTAGGGGGAGGCTTGCCAAGTTGCTGCTCTCTCGTTTGTTGTCGCCGTCGCCACTGCCCACCTCATCGAGACGCCTACCCGAGATGCAGCCGTCATTACACCCACAGTTACTGTCGATTGGTGTCCCTCTGCCACCGCCGATGACCTAGAGAACACAGCGGACGCCATAGATGCCAATGAAGCCAGGGAGCACCACGGAGTTTGAGGTGGTCGCCTCGTCAGTGCTCGGCCTTCATGTGTGTGGAATGTACTGCTGATGTGTGCCATGGATTCGGTGGCAGTGGCCGTGGGTACCTACCATGCTCGAGCCCCTCCACCTTCTCTTTCCTGATCCACTGCGGTAGCAGCTTTGCAGCCCCAACGTCATCCCCATAGGGAGGAGGAGGAGGAGGAAGATGCTCTTGACAAAATGCAATATGAGGAAGAGAAATTGGGGGGAGAACCTAGATGTAAATTTTGTGACAACATAGAAACGACTAATCATCTCTTTTTTACTTGCTCTGTAGCCAAGGCAATTTGGGGGGTTGTTGCGTCTTGTTGCAAAATCACTTCTCGACCTAATAGCATAAAAGGCTTTTATATTTGGATGGGAAAGTTCTGGCATGTAAACAGTAGACTGCATACATTCTTCTTGGCTGCATTGTGTTGGAGTGTTTGGTTACATAGGAATCAATCTGTCTTTGAGGGGACTAGAATAAAATCACCTTTGAATATCTTGTTCATGACGTGTGCTCTATTAGGATTCTGGGCAAACCTATTGAATGAAGAAGCGAAAGAGAATATCAAAAATTGTTCACACCATTTGAGTGTGTTTATTGTAGGTCTGGCTCAGGTGAAGCAGAAGGGGATGATGGGGAGACGTTGCCTTCTAGATACGGGTGGTGGTTGTTGAATTTTATTCTGGTGTGTTGATGAACAAAGATGCAGTGCGGGGCGCCTTGAGTTTCTGGACTGTCTTTCCGGAGCTGGGCTGGCTGAGAAACGAAATGTAGTTCTTGTAACACTGTGTGTTCGGACCATTATGTTGGCTGAACTTGTGTCACTTTTGATTTTGGACTATTTGTTTGTTCTTCGTTTCAGTTATGAGTTGTTCTGTTTTTAGAGTCCTGAATATTTGTAATAACCGTACGTCATGTTTCCGTTGTCTTCTGGTAATGGAAATCGAGGTTGAGCCCTTATGAAAAAAAAAGAAGTAGATCAAATGGAGCGGTTGGGGGAGGATGAGCTGTAGAGGGAGGATGAGAGGTTGTCGAAAGACACGTAGAAAGAAAGAAGGGTGAGGAAGGAAGATGACACGGTGTGATGTTTTTTTTTTTTGCAAATAATTGCTATGTGGACATGTGACGTGGCCGAAGGTATTCGAATCTGAAAATGATTGCCGTATTCAAAAGACAACTTTGGATATAACAATCTGCAAATTTCGTGTTTTGGAACCTATATATCCGATCTCTCAGAACAATTTTAGGTACTTATAGTGCAATTCACTCATAATAACACAAATAAAATATATCAAATTTAAAAAGCTTAAAGAACCTCTCGAAATCTAGCCAAGTCACTTTAGTTTAGCTTGCTTGTTTACTCGTCCTAACTTATTTTTTTCGAGAGCTTTTAACTGACCTTTGAAACAGAGCGACAGCAGAACGGACTGTGGTTTGGTCACTGATGCACGGCCCGGCGCTGCACAACGACTGACGTCGTCTCCCATATGCCGTTCCCGGGCCTCGGACCAAGCCACGTTTAGCCGACCCGGCCCATAATGGCATGAACAGAGCCGTGCTAGGCCGTTCTTTAAACCCGGCCCACTTGCCTGCCCTAACTTTTCGCTTGCAACCCCATTTCGCTTCTATGCCGCGCCGGCGCCGTCCCCCGCTCGCATTGGCACACACTGCCGTCACCGCCTCACCGAGCCAGTCCACTCCAGTGCCTCAGTGACGAACCCTGTACTCCGCGCCGGGTCGAGTCGAGGCTTGACATGGACCCTCCCGCCTCATTAAAAACTCTAAACATAAGGTGTGGCAAAATTAGGCAAAGCTAACCTCCAATCAAACAACTCGATATGCGAATACAATGATTATCCAGTCGATCATATGATTACTTTTTTACAATTTCACTATTAGTTCTGCTATTTATTTTTAAGGCTTGAAATTTAGCAGCTATGAAATTGATATTTTGGGAATTAGCCAACAAGAGGATGGACATGTATATATGTAATGTGTGGCTCGAGAATTTTTGAGACCATATTTATATTTTGGCTGCGGGTGATGTTAACTAGTCGATTTAGGTGTTGTGCTGGTTTCTTAAAAAAACTTCACCACCATAGCTGTTGCTCAAACTAGACCTATGCACCGACCATGCCACCTTGAAAAAGCCTGCCCCCATCGGACGAGGCCCAAGCCCATCTCAGTCCAACCAATCAGGCTTCAAAAACCGAGCCAAGTCCAGCCCAACTACAATTTAGGCGTTGATTGTTTCAGCGTTGAATAAAGTAGAGTTTTACTGTAACAAAAATTGAGTCATCAAAAAGTGTCTAATAATTCTAAAAAAGTAATTAGAAAATAGTTTTACAAACTTGAGAAGAATTACAAATTACTACAACTTATAGGCTATATAAAAATAGCAAAATATAGTAAAATTCAACTTAACTTTTAGCTGAAACAAACACGGCCTTAATTTGTGTTTTCGTCGGGCCCAGGCTCGGCCGGCCCGACAAACGGACGGGCCGGGCGCTGGACCGGGCTGGCCAGGTCTCGCTGGCCCATGTCCGATGCCCTCCTCTGCCGATGCCTCCTCCACGACGCCGCCAGGCCGCCGCCTCTGTCCGCCTCGCTCGCTTGTTGCCTCCTCGTTGGCACCACCTCGCCGCCGTGCGTTGTCTCGTTGGCGCCGCTTCGCCGCCGTGCGTTGCCTCGCCTCTGGTACTGCTGCCTCACCTCCTCTGGATCCCAGATCCAGTGCCGCCTCTCTCTCTCTCTCTCTCGTTCGTTTGGTTTCCCCCCTGCCCGGGCGGTGGATCCGCCACTGCCCTATGTTGATCTCATCACGAAACATTGTTTCTGTGGAGCAGGGGCAGATGCTCATGGATGGAGCTGTGAAGTGCGCAGCGCCGGTGCTGGGTCTCCTTGCTCGCTGCTGCTGATTCCACCTGGTTCGCCTCATTGCCCCCCAATGGCTGTTGGCGCCATGTTCCCGGTGCTGCGTTCTTCCGATTACTTCACGAGGCCGTCGATTGCTGAGCTGGTGGAGAGGGAGGCGACTGATCCAGGCTACTGCAGTAGGGTACCAAACCTTGTCGTCGGGAGAGTGGGGCATGGGGAAGTTAGGTTCCACGGCAACACTGACGTCAGGGGGATGGATCTGAATGAAATCGTCAGGTTTGGCCGTGATTATGTTGTGGTTTACGAGGATGAGGCTGGTAAGCCCCCCGTAGGGCATGGTCTTAATAAAGCAGCAGAGGTGACTTTGAAGCTGGATTTGAAGAAACTACCAGAGCCCAGCATCCTTGTTGAGGTGCTAAGGTGTTGCTCGAAAAAGCAAGGTGCTAGGTTTCTTTCATTTTGTCCAGTGAATGGCGAATGGAAGTTTGAGGTTGATCATTTTAGTAGGTTTGGTCTTGTGGACGAGGAGGAAGAGGATGCTGTGATGGATGAAGCAGTTGCTCGGCAACCAATTCCTGAAGTTAGAGATCCACCTGCAAATGGCTTAGAACTGGAGCTTTCGCATTCGTTGCCTGCTCATCTTGGGCTTGATCCAGCAAAGATGCAAGAAATTCGAGCGGCAATGTTTCTCAACGAGGAAGATGATGAAGATATGGAGGATGGCTTTATATCTGATCAGAAACACCTTGGTAAAGAAAGTATGTATGTTGATTCACCGAACTCTAGTGCTAAGGGCCCCCGGCTGAGATCTCTTTCTCCTCTGCATGGTTCTTCTGAGATGATTGAAAGGAGACCTGCTATTCTTCTAAGGAAAGAACCACATGCACTGCTGGAATATAATGTAAATTCTTCAGAGTTTGGCCTGTCTTCTCAGGATATTCTAATGTCTGGGAAAAACAAGGGATTTCCAGTCCGAATGACCAAGGTGGAAGGCTTTAAGCTGCCGTCTGAGCAAGCATCACCTGTTGCTGGAAAAATATATACTAATTGTGTAGTGGATGCTTCTCTATTTATGGGTCGATCATTTCGAGTTGGCTGGGGACCAAATGGCATCCTTGTTCATTCTGGTAGTCTGGTCAATAATCCTGGAACTGGTCTATCTTCTGTTGTTTACATCGAGAAAGTTGCCAGCGACAGAGTGGTACGTGATGAGAAGAACAGTGTTAAGAAGGAGCTGGCAGAACTGTGCTTCTCAGATCCAATGGACCTCCATAGGAGGCTCGATCATGAGTTCCTGGAAACTGAGTCCGAGTCGTTTAAGTTAAAGCTTCAGAAAGTTGTGGCTAGTCGTTTGGTTTTGCCAGACATTTGCAGGTCTTACATTGACATCATTGAAAGGCAGCTTGAAGTCGACGATTTATCTATGTCTTCCCGTGTGCTGTTAATGCATCAAGTTACAATTTGGGAGTTAATTAGGGTCTTGTTCTCAGAAAGAGCATCTGGCAACCAGTTGGAGCCTACTGGCGATGAGGATCAGGAAGGCATGATTTTAGACAAGAAAGAAGGTTTTGTCAACATTGACCTTGAAGCACTCCCTTTGGTTAGGAGAGCAGACTTTAGCAATTGGTTGCAGGACAGTGTGTATCATCGGGTACAAGGAGAGGTAGGATCCTTAAGTGATGACAGATACTTGGAATATATTATTTTGCTTTTGACTGGTCGACAGTTAGACACAGCAACAGAAGTTGCTGCTTCAAGGGGTGATGTCCGGCTAGCAATTTTGCTAAGCCAGGCAGGTGGATTAATGTCAGATCGATCTGATATTGCTCAGCAGTTGGATACATGGAAAAGGAATGGTCTGGATTTTGATTATATTGAGGAAGACAGGTTAAAGATATTTGAGCTGCTTGCTGGCAACATACAAGGTGCTTTACAAGATTCACCAATCGACTGGAAAAGATACCTCGGTTTAATCATGTGGTATAAATTATCACCTGATACATCACTTGATATTATCATTCATTCTTATCACCGATTGCTTGGTGAGGGCAAAGTTCCTTATCCTGTTCCTGTTTATATTGATGAAGGACCTCTTGATGAAGCACTTCAGTGGTCCCCAGGTGACCGTTTTGACATATCGTTTTATCTAATGCTTCTTCATGCCAATCAAGATGAGAAGTTTGGCCTGCTAAAAACTATGCTCAGTGCATTTGCGTCTTCGTATGACCCCTTGGACTACCATATGATCTGGCATCAGCGTTCTATTCTAGAAGCTATTGGTGCTTTCAGTGCAAATGATCTGCACATACTGGATTTGAGTTTTGTTTATCAATTACTATGTATTGGGAAGTGTCATTGGGCTATCTATGTCATTCTACATATGCCACATCTTGATGATGCCCCATACATTCATGAGAAGTTAATCAAGGAAATTTTGTCACAGTATTGTGAAATATGGAGTAAGGATGAAGCTCAAAGGCAATATATTGCAGAACTTGGTATACCAGCAGAATGGATGCACGAGGCACTGGTGAGTCAATTTCTTTGCGGTGTACAAATTACCAACACACAGTCAATGTATGATTCTTAATGAAAAATATGGGAAGTATGACACCTGAAGCATGCGTAGCTGATGATCTTTATATGTAGGCCCTTTATCATGAATACTATGGAGATTGGCAGGGAGGACTGGAGAATTTTATTCACTGTGGCAATTGGAAGAAAGCTCATACCATTTTCATGACATCTGTTGCTCATTCTTTGTTTCTGTCATGTAAGCTTTTCCTACAAAATTAACTTTATAAATGGCCTGATTAAATGTTTGAATTTCTTTCACTGTGTAAACGTACAGCTGTATCTACTTCTCGAAAGGCCTAACAAAATGAAACCTCCTATGAAATTTCTTTTCTATTTGCCTAGTTCTCTCATCACTGCTTTTGTCCGTATGCTTAAATAACATTAAAGCAGAGCTCTTACCAATTCTGTGCTGCTGTTGATAAAAATATAATGGTTGATATTGTGGTGTGAGTTTGCAATCACCTATTTGATGTTTATTTCAGCAAATCATCAAGAGATATGGGACATTACAAATGCTTTGGAGACTCGCAAGTCTGAAATTGCTGAGTGGGACCTTGGTGCTGGAATATACATAGACTATTACATTTTGAGGGACTCAATGCAAGAAGAAAGTACCACAGATGATTCAGTAAGAGTTATTTTCTTGAAAATTAATCAAGATTTTCTTGAAGATTTTTGAGTGAATACAGTTAACCTTATTTTATCTTTCAGGATACACTTGAGAAGAAGAATGAATCATGCAGGAGTTTCTTTGGACGATTAAATGATTCATTGCTTGTCTGGGGAAGCAAATTACCTGTTGAGGCAAGGTAAGAAGTAACAGATCCAACACAAAAATAAATTAATTGTTGATATCTGCATGAAATTGTTGGTCTTCAATTTGCTTGTTCTCATTGTTGGGTATGGCAGGGCATGCTTCTCAAAGATGGCAGAGGAGCTATGCAAACTTCTAATGAACTCGCCCAGTGACGGCTTGGCGCCAAATGTCTACATGGGCTGCTTTCAGACAATGCTCAATGCCCCGGTCCCCGATGACCACAGGACATCTTACCTGCAGGAGGCGGTCTCTGTTTTCACCGACATACTTTGCAGCTATTCATGATAGCAGATCATTGGCGCTCTTCCAGATGCATCCGCGGTGCTAACTTGATGGTTGTTCCGATTGGTCACACAGCATCTGGAGTGCACTCTGCGCTGCCGCTCCAAGCCTCCAGGTTCAAGCTCGACAAGGAAGAGTTCCAGGAGTTCGCAGGTGTACCAGCGTAGAATCTGTCACTTGTGGTTCAGAGAACTGCGAGCCTGTAAACCCCTGGAGAAATTTATCGGGATTTCAGTATCCCATGGACGCATGCAGAAATGCAGAATATATGCCTTGCTTTCTGTACGCTATACCCACGAACTTGCTTCATCAGGTGTTATGTTATTATGGAAAACGGCGACTCATGGTAAAAAAATAAAAAAAATCAAACCGTTACTGTAGATTTATCGCAAGCAGAAATGCTCGTCGTGCCCTGCGAAATTCTGCTTTCGCAGAACCACGTGAAGCTGTGGATTGTTTATGGAAAACCGTCCAAGGCTGCGGGCTGCGGCCTAACACCGAGGGCGGACGGCGACACGAAACGGCGCAATTCACATGGGTTTTCTGCTTTCCTTTTGTATTCTTCTCCAATCATCAAATGATACCTCCTGCCGAAATAATAATCATCATCACAGAGATAGAGATAGAGCAACGCTGCCTAGTCACAAGGCACTGTCGAAAAATAATGGTAAATAATATCTCTTGTGTCTGAGTACGATTGGCTCAAGACTCCAGGGATCGTCCCTAGTGCCGGCCGGCGTGTAATCCAACTGAAGAAGATGAAGATGAATTGGTGGCGTAAATAATCTATCTAGATTCATTATGCCCTGCCTGCGGTAACTTTGCCCGTGGTGCAAGTGCAACTAAGCTTTGCAATTTGCGCAAGGCTAACAGATTGTCGCGACTTTGCTCGCTCCCCGAGTCATCCTAGAAAACTAAAAAGGACGACGCATCGACTCAACTAGGGTCATGAACTCATGATGCATCCGTCTAACCCGTGTTTGTCAGAAAAAAAAAACTTGATCAAGTCCTAAAAAATGGTTCAAGTCGTGTCATTACGGAACCATCAATCAAGTAACCATCCAGAAGCAGTCGAGCAAGGTTTGAAACAAAAACTGAAAAATACCATGACGCGTTGCCACACGGCGAGGTGGCATGCGAGTAACATGTGCTTGTTTACCGTCCATCCGTCGCAGGACTGAGACGTGCGACGCAGCCAAAACATGTGGAAATATCCAACAACCCTGTAATGATCACCTCGTATCTATTTTATTTTTTATTAAAAACTCTGGTTTATTTAAAAGAGAAAATGACCCTCTCTGGTTAGGCATGTATGCCATTTTATTTTTAAACAAGAGGTATCTAGCCGCTAGCGCTATGTCATATCACCAATAAACTTCATAACATGAAAACCATCTACATAATGTTATGCTACAAGCTACTGTTCATTACGTGGATAGCTTCTGTAAACTTTACAAATAAGTTTTTGATTCATGTCTCCATGTAGACATTCAAATTTACATTCTCTCAACATGTTCAAAGTGGATTAAACTTATTTTTTCAGCCAGTTTATTCATTTCTATACATAATTAACTTCAGCTCAACCAACTTATTCATTCAACTCAACCACTCCGAACATACGATTGTATATCCTTATGACCTATAATACCATTAGACATGCTCCTAATTAGTGACACATACCGAAACGTGCGCGACGCAGCAGCATGTTGTAGGCAGCACGTCGCGGCCAACGGGATGCTAAAAAAAGGAGACCACAGAAACAGAGAGCGTGTGCGTGGGGGTCGCGAAAACAAGCAACACGAACGGCACCCGGAAAGCACAAACCCGCGACGCGAGCACGAGGAATTAGGAAAGAGATAAGACTCGATCTGAAAATAAAAAACGAAAACTAAAGTGGATCGCGAGGCTTATCCGACCCAGCCTATAAATACCTCCTACGCATACGATCCATTTATTACCACAGAGCTAGTTAAAGTCACTGGAGTAGAGTGATTCACAGCGAGCGTGAGCGGAGGCCAGAGGCGTTCTTGCTGCGGCTTCCATGGCGGACATAGCGTTGCTGGTGGCGGAGGAGTTCGGGAAGAGGCCGAGGCGGGGAGACGGCGACGGCGAGGCGCCTGAGAGCAGGAGGAACTTCGGGGCGGTGATGAAGGTGTGCAGCTCCTGGGTGGAGTCCGCCGCCGCCGGCGTGAAGGTCAACGTCGTCCTGCCCAAGGCCGGCATGGAGGAGCCCAAGACCGGGCTCGCCTCGGCAGCCTTCGAAGGATTCTTCTCTGCCTAATTGCTATCCTCTCTCGCTCTTTTTCTCTTGTTCTATTTTGTATTGTAAAAAAAGACGTTAATTTGAAGGAGATGCTATGTAATTATCAATTATGTGCTCTTCCCCTCGGATGTCTCACTGCAACCTACGTTCTTGATGAACAGAGAGTAACAAAAAAAAAGGGGGACCACTCTCAGAGTCTGGTTCCTTTAATTCTGTGATTACATGGACGAGACTTCGGTGACAACTTGAACTTTGTCCGCCTCAAACTGGTTATCCTCTGCAAAAAAGGGGAATTATATTAGTAAACCGATTTAGGTTTAATTGCCGTGGAGAGGACAAAGGAAGCTACAAGCTTTACCTTTGTCTAGAGTGAAGTCTGCCAAGAACCTAAGGATCTTGTTTTTGTTTGTCACCAGTATGCCAACGATCTCAAGTGGCTTGTTCTTATTGGCAGTGAACAACTGAATGTACATGCATAGCATATGTTTAGATTGTAATTTTTATTTATTTTTTGCTGCGTTAAACAAAATGAGTGTGCTGAAAGGGTAGGGACTAGATATTGTACCTTGAAAACACGGAAAGCCTCTACTTGTATAGCCTTGCTCTGTTCCTGGCAATATGAACATGACAACATAAAAAGAACTCGATAGCAGCTTATACGAAGGTATTCGATAAATGCAGATTCAAGCACCAAGTACTAGTACCACCGACTTACTATACATCTCAGACTGACAATATTGTTGCTGAAGGGCATGGTTTCGGTTAAATAAAAAAACAATCTTACCCTTAGGAGGTTCATAATAATTATAAGGTGCTCCTTTGAACTAACATAGCGCACCATCACTGTTGCATTTGACTTGTCCAGAAGGATGTCTCCTAGTAGCTGAAAGACATACAGTGTGCATAGGACAAATCAGCTAATGCTTAACCGCTCGTCTTCAAGTCAGATTACAGATGTAAAATAAAATTCCAGTATACAAAGCAATGCGATTCACCAAATGTAGATTGGATATGACATAAAAATGATTAGACAGATAAGCAGCACCAAAGAACGACAGACAAAAAACAACACCTGAGTAGCTTGCCTACGGATGATATAGTTGGAAGATGACAACAGCTTCGAGTTAAATTCTGGAAAGAACTAGTAAAAGAATTGCAATTAGAAATCATAATGGAGTTGCCAAAATGAAAGTTAATGCATATTTCAAATAATGGTTAAATGTAGTCCGCCAGAGCATCATTAGCGTTAATCATTAAACATGGTATAGGTAGAGCACAAAGTTGTAGAGGTTGAAGTCATGAGTACAAGCTGCCATTCTCTTCGAGAACAAACATATATTCATAGATATTTATCACTAATTAAAGGTTATTTAGAATAGGTAACATCTTGCACGTGGTATGTAATTCCGAAATATGCCATTGAAAAACCAGAAATGAGAAGGAGACACCGCTAAGTTTGAAATTTTTACGCATCATTATAAAGTTTTTTGAGCAAACGGTCAAAAGCTCTACCAATTCATTAAAAAAGAGGTGAAACTGTACACTATATAAGAGAGAACAAAACAAAGGGAGAAGGAGCGAGGAGGGTAGAAGACCTAGCTAACTATACATGATGGTCAAAAGACACACCACCTGTCGAACATCCTTCTGTATCTAGTCAACAAGATATAGTTATGCATATCCGGTCAATATGCCTATTTCTCTCTTTTCAAATGTTTCAGGCTATGTAGATGACGAACGCCATTGTGAAGTTTGGATTGCCATTGCATAGTCGGATAGCTCTTTATATGTTATCACTCAGTTGTCTCTCTTATTTACTATCATGATTGCTCTAATATTGTCTTATATTTCGTTGTTAAAAACTTATCCTTTTGTTTTAACTATGTAAATATACTAAAAAAAATTCAAAAAAAAACACAATGTTATCAGATTTGCAATTTTTCAATCTGTATATTTGGGTTTTTTATAAAAGTTTTTTGTTAATCTTACACTTAAAATTGTTTCAAACATAAAAGATCTATCTTAAAAATTATACATTCAGATTGTTGCATGCTTAAGAACTATGTATTTTTTAGGATTTTTAAAATGCTTTACATAGCTCAAAACAAAAAAAAAAAGATAAGTTCTCACCATCAGGACAATAATCAAGCAATTGCATTGGCACAGAATAGATAAGCCTCTACGTGATGGCATATATGTAAGGTATTAGACGGCTTTGCCGTGGCATGTAAGTATTTTTTCCAATACTATAATATTGTGCATGCTACAGTATTTTCCTTCTTTATCCCTCCTTCCTCCATCATTTGTCCCATATGCATATATAAAATTTTTTCAAACTTTATATTCCAGAGTTCTTAATAGCATATTTCATAACTGCAAACTTTACAATGGCATGTACCATAATAATACCTTTTTAATTCTTATCAAATTAATTCCAAATTAGCCTCATATTAAGTTATAGTGAAAGATATGGGGAAAAAATACTCCCTCCGTATAAGAATATAAGGGGATATATTTTTCATGAACTGGTCCATTAATGCAAGACTTATTTAATATACGATGGGATATGAATGTGTTCTTCCCTAAATACCCCTAATAAATATGTTGCTTTAGCTTGTACCCCTTGTAGCTCGTCATTTTCAATTCTTACGTGGTATATGTCCAGAACAGATATAAGGCTTATAAATTTGGAGGAAATTGGATGGAGAGAATAGTCTATATCACCATTTCCTAGAAGGAACCGGATGTAATGTAATCAATAGTCCAACAAATTACAACACAAATGTAATAAGCAGCTAACAAACACCCAATTGCTAGCTAAATTCACATTGACATCCATTTCCCTCTATTTTCAGTTCAGCACCAAATATGTCCATCACATAAGCTAATTTGAAATGCTCAATATAATAACAAAAAACGACATACCCAATCATAATTCTTACAAAAGAACTCAGCGGTGCTTGACTTATGCCTTGTCAGGAGTTCCTGTTATAAGTTAAACAAGAAGAATTGTCATGGCCAATAGTTTTAAAAAATAACCATAATGTTGGAAGAGCACGAGATGCCTTTTCTTTTGGGAGTTGTGTTTTGCCATTAGAAAGGTCAAGTTCGAAATGTGCACATACCCACCTTAAAAGTCTTGAAGGCATCAGATGCCATATTAAAGTCTGGAAACTGTATGTAGTAAAAAAATCTCTTCATATGCAGAGAGTCTAGTATATAGCTGCCAGAAATAGCAATAATATTAATATAAACAAGAAAAATAACACATCATATAAATATACGCAACAAGAAAAATAACACATCATAGAAATCAACAGTGATAATTATCGAAGTAAATAATGATATTTGGGATAGAGAGGATGACAGATGAAATCAATGGGTATCAAGACTATGCATTACTTTTTATGTTTTGGCTTCATGAAAATAACTTTGATATTTGTTTTTTTACACCAAAAGGCGTTGTGAATCATTGTTATACCGTGCAGCAACTTGGTGGCGTATGCAGTCCCTCAATATTGTACTATAATGTATTGCAACATCTGTGTTGTTGTCGTACCTGCATATATATATAGGTCGCATAAATATCATGTGGTTGGTACAATCTATTTAGATGGAAGGAGAAAAGGTGGATGTCTAGAAAAGATGCAACCAAGCAATCTAAACTATGTGAAAATATTTTTGATCTTAAATGAAGAACACAAGGAACTTATACTGTTAATTTGAGCCTGAAAAGGAAATTTAAATAACTTCTATGGATTAAATCGATATGGTTGGTAATAACTTTTTTTGAAATAGTTTGGTAATAAGTGCACATGCAAACAGTTTCATACATGTTATCGAACTGAGCAACAAAAATTTTAATCACTTACCCTGACACTAAAATATCCAAAAGGTCTTGGTTAACCTCCAAGTAATAAGAGGCAACAATCCTCGAATCTACCCTTTGCCTTTGCAAATTTGCAATAACTTGTGTCACGTCCTTTTGAGTCTGAGAGAAGAGAGGCAAACATCCTCTTAATATCATCACTTATAGGTTAAAAACTAAGAAGTTCTGCATAAATAATTATTGTATCTACTGAAATAATTGATAAGAAAATATACAGCAAACAGGTTTCTCGAAAATATAAACAAGAGATCCTTTGACATACATCCAAGTCTAGAAATGGAAGGCAAACAATCAGTAGACGCAGTGCATTGGTATTCTCTTTGAAGAACTCTCTAGTCAGCTGCGCACAGGCTTCAGTGGCGGGTTCTGCCTCGCCATTACCGTAGAGAATGCATTTCATCTCCCTAATGCATTTGCTGAGATCTGCCATCTGCAAGCCAATTCAAATGTGGATTCAGTCCTGGCCAGACTGAATAAGGGCTGGCATTGAAACTTCAGTAAATAATCAGTGGATTCAAGAATACCTATAAGGCTATAAAATGCATTGTTCAAGCCTAACAATCGATATAACACAAAGGGTTAAGCTTTTATATCGTGATTTTGCCCTCTAAGGGGGAATACACCATAAAACAGATACAGGTTGCTTGCAGATTGTACTGCTTGTATGTAGTCGGTCAAAGTTGGATGACTGCAATCATGCTCGAACGATTCCAATCAAGCAAAGAATATTCTATTTTTAAGGGCACCGTTATTGGCCTTTGTTCCTAAATCTTAATACATTGACTGAACAATTTGCATGGTCTTCCATGATCCCTTCTAGGGCATCACCAGCAGCCCTTCTATATCGCCCTTTTAAAACACTATTGACGTCTCTTTTATTCATCCCTCTAAAATTTCTTTATGTTTACACTACGCTTTAAAAGATCATTCACTCCAACAGCCACTCTATATGTGTTACAGTATTATAAAGGATCCGTTTGAGATGCTCTTAATTCCTAGACATAAAAACCTTAGATGTTGTTATCAGCATTCAAACAAAATGTTTTTTCAACATTTATAATGGGAGAGAGAGAGAGTTCAGAAACGTTTGTCACCTTCTGATCACGCCTGGCGTCGCGTTTGTCGTCCCGATTCTCGGCGACGAAACCGAGGAGCTCCCGGGCATGTCGCACCACCTCCGCGGGGCCCCTGGCCTTCGATCCGAACAGGCCGCCGCCGCTACCCGCCGCTGCGCCGCCGCCGGTAACGCATGGCCACAGGCACCCTGTCATCTCGACCTCGTCGGCCGACGGCCGGGCAGGCTCGCCGGCGGTGAAGTGAGCCCCTCCGGCCACCGTGCCACGTGCGCGGCAATTGTGTTCCCAGGGCCGGTCTAGATAGGGGAGCACTTTTTCCCCAAGTGCATATCAATTTTAGGGCAAATAATCAATTACCCCCACTTGGGTGCGACCGCCGAGGTTAGTTTACAAAGCAAAGTCACTAGTTATCACTATAGTTTATCTATGAAATCCATAAAAATTATAATATTGTTGAAGTACTTTTCAAAATGAATTTACATATTATTTATATATAGCTAATCTAAAATTTTAAAAGGTATTCATAACTCAAGTTTTAAACGTTGGCCACCATGCATCTCCAACGCCAAATATTTATGACAGGAGGGAGTACTAGGGAGCTTATAGATCAACCAAAAATAGTCCGTTAAATTGTCCTAGTCGCTAGCCAATTAGTCATAACAACATAGTACTTAATCGTTGCGAGCTAGTGAGTCCACTACGATTTCATTTTCTATAAAGACATGCATTACTTACCACAAAGAAGATAGATATAATGGTTGTATAAAGCAGCTTAACCACTTAAGGCTTTGGTTTCACCAAAGAATACGAGGTGTTATTGGCTCATAGGATCAACAATAAATTGACATGACGAGGGCTTCTGAATTGTAGTGACCATCGAGGTGTGATTTTCGATTGCGAGCAGTTGAGCAATGAGTAGTTTGATTTGTGTAACGATGTCACTACAACATTAGAGCAGGATAGTGTTGCGCTTCAGTCAAAATATAATATTATTAGGTTTCATCTTGATACAATTCTCTTGTTTCCTAGGATCCTAGGCCCATGTGCTTTCGATGCCATGGTGAGTCACCTAAGTGGTACGTGTGCAAGTTATTAGCCATAGCAACATCTAGATGGAGCATGACAAAGACCGAACACATCCACGTCTCGCCCCTCCATACCTCGATTGTCCTATCACCGACACAAGCTGATCATCCATGATTCGGTTGCATTATTTGTATAAAAAGTATGTCTATACATAGATATTTTAGTAATCCACACAATGAATAATGACTATTAGATATATTCTTTTATAACAATTTTAAGAACTACATAGAATATAGATATTTTAGGAGATATTTGTATACGGATGAACTAGATTTTACAATGTGGCAATAATCCAATATTGTTAACACATTTATAAATTGATGTGCTTTAGAGTATCTTTTATAAGTCTGTGAATGACCATGTATAGATAGGTTAAGTACATGGTCAGTATGCTTAAAAAAAGGAGTAGGCTAGATATAAAAGATCTATAAATATTTTATTATATTATTAAATCTATAATATAGTAGTCATTTGTAATAATGAGTCTCCCAATCAAGCCATATCATTTACAGATGTTTAGTTCATTATTAATTTATGATTCGCTAGCTAAAAGAATAGTTCTTAAATACAAAAATATTTAATGCATTAAGTAATTAAAAATTAAAATATAAAATTAAATTTAAAATGACATATTTTAGTCTCCCCCTAGGACCCTTAAAACATTAGGAACGGCTCTATGTGTTCCAGATTGATTTCAAATCTTCCTATGGATTAATTTTCTTGTCTCGTTTCAACTCTTCTTTCAAAAAAAAATAAAAAAATTTAAAAAAACTGCCCCATACATCCACGATTGCGCGGGATCAGGTAAACAAATTTAGGGTTCATGCAAGCGAGGCTAATACCTATACATGGGGAACTTATCGTTTCTGGAATGAGAGAGGCCACGGCTGTACGGCGTGGCCGGCGGTAGGGGCGGTGCGTCGTCGCCGCCGCACGCCGGTGCGTGGCACAATGTGTGGCGATCGAGATCGTGAGAGGAGTCAGCCACGTCCCATGTACGTATGTAGGCGGCGAGCACTTGTGAATGGAAATGATTAATTCGATCGGTCGCGATGAGTAGGCTTTCACCATCCAAATGATTACTGGCTGGGTCGGCCTTTTTCGTCACGGGTTTAGTGAGTTGGACCAAAGTCCCCATCATGCTCACGCAGTATTCACGAAACCTCGATTTTTCATAGTAAACAAATCTATGAAATATACCGATAAAATATAAACAAATACTAATAATTTATTGAAATTTTTTGCATAATAAAACATCACGAAGCACCGATGAAATATGAGGCAAGCGTCATGTTTCACAAGAGCAAACACCTTGTTTCGCGGGAGCAAAAACATGTTTCACAAAAGAGCAAACTATTAATGTCTCACGTTTTGTACCTGTACGTGTATTTTCACCGGAGCAAACTCATGTTTGCTAAAGCGAAATTCATGTGTCGTACGTAATGTTACAAGCCAGCGACACTACGGCTCTGTTTCTTTCAGCTTATAATCAGATTATAAGCTGCAGCTTAAAATTTGTTATTTTTGTACCGGTTATATTTTGAGATGTTTTGTAGTTATTTTTTCAAAACTTTGTACAATTTGTCTCAGAGATCTCAAAAAATATTTTTTCCATATTTTTTTGGCCTTTCAAATTTTCTATCAAGTATTCTAACTTTTTCAGATTATAATCTTTCCGCCGAAAGAAACACAGCCTACACCTTCCTTGTTGAGCTCCTTGCTCCTTTCAATGGAGTAGCAAGCCCCCTCATGTGACAAGCTCTAGAAGAGAGATGACCAGTAGGACCAGCGAGCATCCCAACTGCACAACGACGTTCCTCGTCACCCCTTAGGCTATCCCCAACAGCACACCCTAAAGCATCCTCTATCTCAAAATAGGGGATGGATTCTTCCCCTATGTGCTTCAACAGCTCTCTTTATACCATTCCCTAAAATAGAGTTTTTTTCTCCATTCCCTTATATGTAGGGGTTCTCTCTCCTTCCCCTATATAATTCTCCATATAGGAGACACTGTTGGAGATGAAAAAAATATAGGGAGCGGATTTTGTTTAAGGAAACCTGTATATGAGGCTATAGGGAATGAAGTTAAGGGATCACTGTTGGAGACAGCCTTATGTGTGTTAGTGTGTGTTACAAAGTGGTCGAGGTACAGAGAAATAAGATATGGAATAGAGAGAGAAGAATTGAGAGATGTGGGGAGTGGGAGCGTAGGAAATAAAGGAGAGCACTGCTGCTTGTGGCCAACGAGCGAGGACGCGGGGGCGGTCCGACGGGTGTCGGACTCGCCTCTCATCCGACGCCCAGCGCTGGCCGTTGGATCTCGATCCAACAACCAGCGTTAGATCTCGAGAAAAGGTTTGTTATTTTTGTTTCGCCATGTAAAAAAATTCAAAAAAATCAATACAAATCATAAATATTCTCTAATGCATGTCTATTTTCGCATATATTTTTTGTATTTCTATACAACATTTATACATCTAGATTTTTCTTTAAAAACGTTTATATAAATGAATATTGATCATATAGATTTGAAGAAAATACACGTGAGACCTGACACTGATTAGAGAATATTTATAATTTTTAATGTTTTTTTATTTTTTTTACATAGTGAAACAAAAATAACAAATTTTTACACAAGATCTAACGCTGGCCTTTGGATGGAGATCCAACGGCCAGCACTGTCCATCGGACGGGAGTGCGTCCGACGCCCGTTGGACCGCCCCGCGTCCAACGAGCGATGACACCATTGACTGGGGCAATGTGACCATTCACTACTCGGTTTGCCTGATCCATGAAGAAGATGGAGTAGATGGGGGAGAGAGAGATTGGGAAAATAGGAGAGACATAATAAGGTAGCATTGAGTGGTTGTACAAGAGAATAAGAATGACCGTCTCCATATATATAGTTGTGTGTTCCACATCGTCAAACGATATAATGTGGGTGTTTTGGGGAGGGGAAAATATTTGTGTACTACGTACGTACGGGTGCAAAATGCTTATCCAGAAGTGCGAGAGATATGCATTCTACAGAGAGAGCATGCCACATATTAAGTATATATTTAGACCAGTCTTGTAATTAGTTAACCCCTGTAACGCCTGGGGTGGGGCCGGCGTCTTCCTTTTTTCCACCCCTTTTCTTTCGTTTATGTATTCTTGGCCTCCGGCCCCCCTTTTTTAATCAAGTAAAGGCAATCCTTTTGCGCAATTGCTATTTTGCAGGCGCCTGCAATTAGCCAAAACGTGCAGGCGCAAAAAATCCCACTTTCTTTCTACTTTTTTCCACATTTGCATTTATGGAAGAAACGCTTCGCGATAGTGGAATTTTTTGCGCGAGGTCGATTTTTGTATAGATTTATTTTGTTTTTTGTTTATTATAGATTTATTTTGTTTTCTATTTATTAAAAAATTTATTTTGTTTTCTATTTTTCACGTCGAGAGATTTTTTGCTCGCATAATTTGCGAAATCGTGCCGGCGCAAAAAATTCCACTAAATTTCTACTGTTTTTCTACATTTCCATTTATTGGAAAAAATGTTTTGCGATAGTGGAATTTTTTTGCCCGAGGTGTGCATGCGTGTACGTGGCATGTACCTGCACAAATGCTGAAATTACGAAACCTCGATTTTTCATAGTAAACAAATCTATGAAATATACCGATAAAATATAAACAAATACTAATAATTTATTGAAATTTTTTGCATAATAAAACATCACGAAGCACCGATGAAATATTCGCCCAACCAAGAAGAAAAAAAACAAGACGACTCAAGTCTCAAGACGTACGCTTTCTTGAGGTATAAACATGCTAATGGACAATGAGACAAACAGACTAACATTAATTCATGCACTTAACGAAGGAGAACACTAGCAGCGAGCACTCAGGCATTGATCCAGCGCCAATATATGCCATCGCCCATCGATCACTTGGCCGGCGTGAAGGACAAGAGCTTCCAGGTGGCCGTTCCTGGGACGCCCCAGGCGGACACGTCGTACGGCGCCGGCGTGCCACCGGGGGCGGTGGACACGGTGATCGCCAGCAGGTAGCTGGACCCGCCGTTGAGCGGCTGGCTCTGGCCGCCGACGACCTTCACTAGCGTCATCAGCGGCTTCCCCGTGCTGAGACCGTAGATGTGCACGGCGAACAGCCCGACCTGCTGGACCGTACTGTCCTTCGTGTCCACCGCCGTCCACGCCGCCGTCGCCGGCGCGCCGCCGTCCGCGTTGGTCATGGCGAGGCAGGCGGCGGCCAGGACGACGGCGAGGACAAGAAGGCCGGACGACTTCATCGTCGTAAGTTAATTCACTTAATTGGTAAGTGCGTTGCTGATGACTTGGCCCAGCTATCTGCACTAACAATATCAGCCTATGCCCTATGGGTGTATCTAAGCTTTGATCACTTGGTATTGTGTTGGAGTCGGGAGAGTTGTGAGGCCTTTTATAGTGCAGTATTCGTCTTCAGAGAAGCAACTATGCATGCATGCATGGGGGAGGTTAGTACGCATATGGTTGTAATTAGTATAGTCGCAAGCACGCAATGAGTGAGCTGAACAGCTTGGCAAGCAGTATAATACAGGAAACAATTCAATGTTGACTTTTGTATCCATCGGAACAGGGGTTAACACGTTGTTTGTTGTGTTAACCACCGGAATTTTCCTGCCTGTCTTTTTTTTACTGGTAAGTTATTAGATCGATGCTACTTAGCACCATTAATTCAACGCGGTCTTTTGTTGGTTTCGAAGTCTCTGCCCACCGTCTACGGTCAACAATATGTCAGTAACATACTGCAAGTTAATTAACTAGTACGTCCAAACATGCGAGCGTGCGCTAGTCCAACGTTACACACAGACAGACGGGCAATTGTTGTTCTTTCCTTGACTTCAAAGTAAAAAAAATCTTTTGAGTCAATACAAATATGTATAAATGAATTGTATAAGACCTAATATATTGTGTCCAACACACCATACGACTACATATTTGTAAGATGGTAATGGATTACATTGAAGCTACCTTACCATGGCCAATATGACAAGACTAAATATCATATTTAGAAATAAAATTTAGCAAAAGACAGGAGAACTGCCTTATACGTATTAATTCAATAGAAAAATTACATGGTTATTAACATATAGGGGGAGGTTTAGGCGCATTCCCCCAGACGCGCGCTACAGAGAGCTAACTTATTATAAAACGGACGCCTGCCACCCCCCAAAGGCGCAGGACCTCCAGAAGCAAATCGAAGAAGATCATCGGCGGTTTAGGCGCAGGACCTCCATAAGGTTAATAGCATGACGGATCCTAAATCCGGGACAAATATTTAGAAATTTTGACATTAGTTAGACAAAAAAGAAAGGAACATCCACACAATTGATTGATGTGTGAGCTAGATTATAACAATGTAGATCTAATAGGATTAGAAATAAACTATTACTACATATGGTCAATAGGATATATATGACTACATGCTCATAACAAGATTGGAAGTGAACTACCATGCATAGCTAACACTACTGTTCTAAAAAAGTGATTAGTCCTTGTTTAATCCACAAATATAATCAGTTATACTCTGTGTCTACGGACGATTACTTATTATTTTTATTTATTCCTAATAGTCTTAATTTTTTTTGGATTTATCCTGTCTAATGTTAGTCTCTGACTCATCATCTGACTAGTGTCTAGCGCGTTCTTGAACCATGCATGGCTGATACAACACAAGTACATATCCATAACGAGATTGGAGATGGAGTCTACTATAACTTTATCATAGCCATTGCAGTTACAAATACATATATATACAAAATGTCTCTCAAACTTTGATATAGACATAGTCACACAAACGGATAAGACACCTTGCTCCTTTTTTTTAACAATTTCACTTTTTAGTACTTTTTGTAAAAAAAATATTAAGATTCATGTGACACCAAGAGATACATGAATTGACTTTCTACAACTTGTTAAATCTTAGCTTTCTTGCGAAGTCGCCATGACGCCATGCGATCGACCTTGTATAGAAAAAAAGTTTTAAATTATCTTTCATAATTATTTTTAGTAAAGGATAGAAGAGTTGCCATCTATTTAAAAATTAAGAGGAGGCAAAGTACAAAATTGACCGGTGACCAAGGATGTTGAAAAACAAAGAGCAAGAAAGGACCTATTACGTGATACTAGGCTTAGCACCAGCTGCCACTCAGAGGCAAAACTCATCGAGGAGCAAGGCCAGAAGGATGAGCCAGGGAGGGTGCTTAGTTTGCCTAAAGATCCTGCTATTGCGCTCCAGCCAGAGGGACCAGAGCACTCCTAAGATAAAAGATCCAATTCTTGAGGAGGAATTGGTAGTGGACGAAGCAGAGATGTCCTCGATCCACCAAATTTGAATGCTGGATGTCTGGAGCCAACTCATTGGATCCATCTTTGAGACAACTAGACTCTCAACAACATGAGACCAAATTGTGAAGTTTAAGTTGCACTCCAGGAATAGATGGCTCGACGTTTTTAGGTTTTTGCGGCAAAGAGGGCATAAATAGCAGTTGGGGAGGTGGTGTCGAAGCAGATCATCAGCCAGCAATCAAAACCCTGTTGTGGAAGAGGAAGGAGGGGATTCATTGCATGCTTGTCTAACCATGCATCAAGGAAGCCAGTCATGCCGGTCCAGAAGTTCTCGAATCCGAAGCGCTAGCTTGTGATGCCTTAGCAAACACTTTTCCATGAGAAGAAGAGGGCAGTGATCTGAAGAGGCTCAGGAGAAAGGGAGAAGGATGCTATCTGTGAAGAGCATCCCTCAGTTAGCGATGCAAAAAAATGCGATCAAGCTTGACTAGCGTGAGGTTGGCCTGTTTATTGGAGAAGGTGCAACTCTCTTGAACGACAGCTGTCAAGATTAGCCCGAAAGAGAGACATGAGCCGTCTGTTGAGGTTGAGGTTATTCTTGTTTTAGCTTTGTAAAGTTCCTAGCTAGTTCTGAGTTCTGACTATGTACTAGTCCACTGCTCCTGTATCGAAATACTAAAGAAAAGGAGTTTCAGAGTTCGGCCAGGATTATACCTCACTTATGATCCAGTTGTAATTAACCTATCCACGATCTAGCTAATTAATCCGTAGATGATCAATTGTGTGGCGACATAGAAAAACGAGTTATCCTAGGACATCTATGGTATGCTTACATTCGAAAGTCCATAGCCAGGGGACGACTGACTTTGCAGCAAGTCATCGGCTTAATTAATAGCCAAATATTTTATCGTAATTGCACTACACCATACAGGCATACATATATATACTCTAGTAATCCCAAGCATGACTTTTCATAGTCATACATATACATTTATCAGAATTAGCTCATTTTTTCTTCTGCAAAAAAAAGAACTTGGTGTGTGTACCTGAATTGCGACACCTGTTATGCATTCCACTACAATGGATCAATGGGGAAAAAGCTCATGTAATTTCTAGGCCATGCATATGAGCGAACTTGGTGACTACTGATCTCTTTTCTTTGGTTGATCAATAGATATCTATTGGTTGATCAATAGATATTATATATATAGATTATAGAGAGATCAGCAAACGGGCGTTGCCATATACAATAAGCTAATAATTTGTCAAAATGTAGTATCTATTGATCAACCAAAGAAAAGATATGTCAAAATGTTACACACACACGGAGAGAGAGAGAGAGAGAGAGTAGTACAGCCTGAAATGTATTGCTGGAGGGTGTCAGGGAATATTTTCTTGCCAGAATCCGTAACACTCTTTAGTTAAGGAAATGCGGTAGCCGGTAGGTGCAATGGTTAATTAAACCTTTTCGAAAACTTCTAAGTGCATAGAGAATGCGTCAATTAATCTATGTGCACGACTAATCTAGTTAATTACCACTGGACAACATGTGAACGTTTGTACTAAAATTAATTACAGCAAGTGCACTGCTTCCTAGCTGTTGCTCTTAAACTAGCGTTGCCTGCTCTTCGATCGGCCAAGTTGTGGCCCGGTGGCTCGTTAGGAACTTCTAATCCTTGTCGATATATTCAAGAAGAGAATTAACTTACGATGCAATGCGACTGTTAGAGCATGTACAATAGTACACATCAACTGTCTTTAAACCGTTTATAAGGTTTGCCATATAAAATAAATAATGATGTGGAGAAGAGAGAGTGCGGATAGAGAGTTGAGCCGTCTTCAATGCAAAAGATGATTCTACACGCAAATTAAGAAATCTTGTGTGTGATTAAGTGGCATAAAAAATATGCAGCTGTCTCCAAATCATCTCTACCATTGTATGAATTGTCTCTAAGTCATCTCTATAAGTGACACGACAATGGTTAAAGATAGTTGTTGTCTTAACCATCGTACTTCCTTTTTTTTTGTTTGACGCCCGTGACTTTTTGGCACGTCTTTAAACATTCGTCTTATTCAAAAATTTAGTGCAAAGATGTAAAACAAAAAGACATATTTAAAGTACCTCTATTGGTAAAACAAATCATAACACAATAAATAATATTTACAAAAATAATCTGAATAAGACAATGGTCAAAGGCGTATCGAAAAGTCAAAAACGTCAAACAAAAAAAAACGGAGGTAGTATATGCTCTCAAAAAATGAATTGGGCAAATGTTGCTGCCAGCCACGAAGAGCAATTTAACACATGATTCATTCATTCGAATTTTGGATGGAACGAAACCACCTAGCTGCTTCCTCTCTCGAGAAAAGAGCAGAATCCCCCACATACCGCTTCAGGCAGGTTTGCGACTGCGAGATCGTGTACTAATATTATTCCACTGCCCCCATGTCTTCCTCACTCAGCGTTTCGTACCGTTACGTATTACTGTAACAAATTTTTTATTTTTATATAGCCTACATGTTGTGATAATTTGTAACGATTTTTTGTGGCTTTTAGTAGTCATTTCAAAGATCCTAGAACTATTTTTTAAATAATTTTTTGTAATCTTTAGACCTCTTTTCGAGGGCTCTCAATTTGCTACAGTAATACGCCAACGCAACGATATGCTGAAAAGAACAAGGCCTTAGAGAGTTTCTAAAAAAAAGTCTCTTAGAGAGACTGATGCTCTTCTATTATTGACATTTTTCTATGCTATGTTAACTCTAACAGATGATATGAACAAATATGTTACTATATTTCTTTTTTCTTCTCATATATACTTTTCTATTTTATTTTAAATTATTTTTTATTGTAGTTGGTATGAATTTTATTCTATTTTGTCATTTCTCTTTCAATTTTTTTTTTTCTGTCGTGCAGATGTGGTCTCTTTAATTTAGTCCAAGCTATTGCAATATGATTCCCTTGTGACTGATGGTCGATAACTTCTCTTTCCCTTTGATTTGTGAGGAAATTCTCCGATTAATGCGGTAGCATTTATGTGCCTATATTTATGTCAATTTTTAACATGACATGGACGCTATTTTTACTATGAATTCATATTTTTATTATAGCTGATATGAGGTCTTCCTTTTAATATGTTATGGAACTATGGACTCTAGCCTGTTTTTATTAATTTTTATTCTAAATTTCTATTATTTTTATTTTATAACCGTAGTAGGTATGTAATTTTTCTTACTATAATCTAAACCATTATAATCCGAACCACTATAATAGATGATGTGGATCTTTTTCTTTTTTCCAGCTAATATGAGAATTTTTTTGTATTTTTATTAACGTGAGAATTTCTAATACTTTTAGATTAATGTGGTGGCTCCGCTTTATTCTCCTTTATATATATAGTAGATAGATTGATATCAAAGGCCATACAAAATAAAAAAGAAAGAAGCTTTTGTTTTAATTTAGCTCCGGTTAATACAAATATACAATAACTGTAATATAGTTTCTGAAATTGTCTAATATTAACTGTTTCAAGGTTTCACACTGCAATTTTAGCTTGCTAATATGCAATATATGGTCACCAAGAGTAACAAAAATTCCGGACGACTCAGCAGTAACTAATATAGCAATCTCTCTTTCTCACCTTGCCTTGTGTTGATCGCTCTAAGAGCAAATCTAGCAGCCCCTCTATAGAGGGGCTAGCTGCTGGAGGCCGGAAAGAATCGTTTAGAGGGTAGTATAAGTTGTGAAGAAATTTTAGAGGGATGGATAGAGGGGACGCTGTTAATAGTGTTTTAGAGGAGAAATATAGAGAAAGAGTTGAAGTTACTCTAAGGTTTAACTTGAGCTTTTGACAACATAGACATTTGTTGGGAGAAAAATACACGACCAGACAACAACCGTACGTGTAGTTCAACACAGTACATGACACAATTACACTCCTACATTAACTACCACTGATCAACTCATGCTTCAATTAACGGAATGACGTCTAGTAATTACGCGCGCATGCGCGCATCAGCATGTCGCTGCTACCTGCTAGGACAACCTACTTCGGTGCGAAGGAATAGAGCTTCCAGTCCGTGGTCCCGAGGATACCCCAGACGGAGACGCTGTACTGCGCCGTGCTCCCGCCGGAGCGTGGGCCGACGGTGATCACCAGCATGTAGTTGTTCCCGCCGCCGCCGCCGGGCGCCGGCTGCTGCTCGCCGCTCACGACGTTCAGAAACACCAGCTGCGCCCGGGTGTTGAGGCAGTAAGCTTGCACGGCGAACTGCCCCACCTGCTGGATCGACTTGTCGTTCACGTTCACCGCCGTCCATGCCGGCTGCGGCGGAGGGCTCACCGGCGGCGGAGGCGGTGGAGGGCTCACCGGTGGTGGAAACGGAGGGGTGGCCGGCTGTGGAGACGGCGGAGGGGTAGCCGGCGGTGGAGGCGGAGCGTCTGCCGGTGGGCTTACCGGTTGTGGGCTTGGTGTTGGTGCGTAGCTGTCGGCATTGGCAATGCCAAGGACGAAGGTGGCGGCGAGTAGAGCAAGGAGAAGCGGCGACGACGTCATGTCGATCGGTATTAGTGTATAAGTTCTTACGGGCCTAAGGCTGCTTAATTACTATGCCTAGGTAGCTAGCCAGCTAGAACGTACGTATGAGAATGGGACGTGTTTGGAGTGATTGATTAGCACATATAGCCTATTTATAGTGTAGAAGCGCGGAGATTAGCACATGCCAGCTAACAATGAGCAAGTAATGTTTGGGAAGCGCGCGGTAATTTTTCATGCATAGCGCCATGCATGCAAGTACGTGGCGACGACCTTACATAAAAGTTTACTTAACAAGCATGATGATTTTTTTATTTCAAAGTTGTATATTTTATTATAGCTAATATGTATATTTTTTCTAACTTTATGGTGAACTCTTATTTCTATTACTTATTTATTACAGTTGAAAAAGATTTTTCTTTTAATCTAAACCGTTATAACTTAGCCCACTATAATCGACGGCGTAGATTTTTCTTTTTCTATCAGATCAATGTAGAAATTTATAATATTTTAGATTAATATGGCCACTTTGTTTAACGTTGAAGAAGAGAATAACATCAGTAGCCGCCGCTGCCACCACACATCGGGCTTCCTCCTGACAGCACGATCTCCACGACCTGGCCTCTTTGCCGCTGGGCCGGCCTCCACGCACCGGATTTAACCTTCACACCGGTGGAGCCCTAGCCAATCATGAAAGAGAGGCTACCACTCTACCAATTCCGACCAGATCAAGAAGAGGGAGTTGTAGCCACCAAAGACAACATGCTGATAACCAAAACGGCCGCTATGCATCGTGCCGTCCCAGACAGCCTCCGAAGGTGCGACCACCAAAAGCAGCCCCGCCAACCCAAATCAGTACCACTGGGCTAGATGCTGTCCTACCGGATCTAGGCACACCGCTGGAGTCGGTCATTTTGCTGCCGAGGAGACCCCAAGGGCAGTGCTACATCGTCAAGAGGGAAGAAGAGGGAGTGAGAAGGGGAGGGGGAGAGGAAGGAAGCTCGCCGCCCAGTGGTTGTGACGACGGGCAGAAGGGGTAGGGTTGGTGGTGGAGCATTGTTCACCCCTAAGTCATTCCGTGAAAAAACGCTCGGGGGAGTTCGAAACATGGATACCTTCATATCTCTTTTGTATCATTTCAAGCAAGGGAGTAACTCATTTTCATTTTCTGTATCCCAATATTTATATCTATATATATATTTCTCAACCAAAGGACAGGAGCTCCGCTAATTCATTCAAGTATGAGTAAAATATAGGGAAAAGGGTGGCACCAAGCCACGCCGTGGCTCCATATTGCCACCTCGTATATCTATATTTTGTTTATCCTCATTATATGAATAGAGATGTTGTGCAATGTGATAGAATATAGAGAACCAATAACGATTTAGAAAAAGGGTAGAGCCGATTATTAGATTCTCATGCAGTAATATACTCATTTGGAATATGCGAAGGGAGAGACGAAACACAAGAATATTTGAGAACCATTCCAGGTTCAAGCCGGTTTTCGGACTCATCGATCGTGCATGAAGGAATATTTCGACAGCCGAAGATTAGTGCGGGCAATTGCTTGTGTCAATTTCATTAATTGTTTAGACCCATTTCTGTTGTTGTGCGATGTGATAAATATAGAGAATTAATAATGATTTAGAAAAAAGGGTAGAGCCGATTATTAGATTCTCATGCAGTAATATACTCATTTGGAATATGCGATGGGAGAAACGAAACACAAGAATATTTGAGAACCATTTCCAGGTTCAAGCCGGTTTTCGGAGTCATCGATCGTGCATGAAGGAATATTTCGACAGCCGAAGATTAGTGCGGGCAATTGCTTGTGTCAATTTCATTAATTGTTTAGACCCATTTCTGTAACATAACACAGCTAAATTTGTATATTGTTCTTTCCCTATCTCTAGCAAGAGAGAAAAGGCAGTCCCTACTAAGTTTTTTCTCTAAAAAGGTACAAAACTTCAAGGATCATCTGCGAATAAAATTGCAACCTGCTGCTGAAGATCAGGCTCAGGCCAACCTGTTCATAACTGTATGAAAAGCAACAACCCTCTTGCATATTCCATTGCAAACATGTTAGACCGTAATTTACTTCATCGATCTTCGGAGAACTTCAGGTGTAATTAAGCTGTACAAGTCATAAGCAAGTGGTATTTTTTAAGGTGTCCCAATGGCAATTAGTTACTAGTCAGTATGAGTTATGAACTTTGGATCTATCTAGTATATACATACATATAGTTTCTTAGCACGCACCGATCGATCGATCAGCTCCTAAAGAGGTTAGGCCGTTTGACTAATTTGAATTGATGATATCCACACAGAGTGACCCACATAAAAAAGATTGAAAATTCATCTGTCTCTTACATGAGATTGGGATTTTTTAAATTTTGAATTTGAAAATTTTAGTGTTCAAGTTTGGTTTTTTAGTTTTTGAATTTGACTTTTGGATTGAACCATTCAAATTTTGAATTTGTTGATCTCTTGTACTGAAAATGGGGTTCTTGAAATTTTGTATTTGAAAATTTTGGTTTTCAAATTTGATTTTTAGTTTCAAAATCTAAATTTTGTCAAAAAAGTTCAAATTTTGAATTTAATTTTTTGGATTTATAATTTAATTTCTATAATTAAAATTGGAATCTCAATCTCTGGTATAAAATATCCATAAATTTCGATCCTTTTCGTATGGGTCACAACGATTAAAATTAATCAAATAGTCTAATCTTCTGACGATTTTAACGGGGGGCGCGGTAAAGTTCTCCATATATACATATGCAATCTATGAGCCGGTAAATTACGTGCTAACCGATAGATGTAGATAAAAAAATAACACGACCAAATGACCAATTGCCCTATACACACGAAAGTCGATCTACGCGTGGCCTGGCTGTAGAGTGAAAAGACGACTTGCATCATCAGGTCAACGACTAATATCTTTCCAGAAATACACTACACCATATGTGCTTAAGTACTACTAATTGTTAATCATGTACGTGTGCTGCATGTGTACACTTGCCACTTGATGGCACGCATAGCATATACGGAGTATATGACATTATATTTCCCTGTTAGACACAACTATATGAGTACAGGTTCCAACTGTTAAGTACTTTGCGTGCTGTCGGTATTGCTGATCAGTGAGCGAAATTAAGCAGGAAGCCATCTCTGAAAACGCTAGCTCTTCGGACGATGCAGTTTCATGTACGTGTAAATGCACACTTGCCACTTGATGGCACGCATGGCATATGACATTATATTTTCCTGTCAGACACAACTATATGAGTACAGGTTCCAACTGCTAAGTACTTTGCGTGCTGTCGGTATTGCTGATCAGTGAGCGAAATTAAGCAGGAAGCCATCTCTGAAAACGCTAGCTCTTCGGACGATGCAGTTTCGTTGACGATTTTGATCAGAACCGCAGGCCGGAGAGCAAAACATCGAAGCAGTATTCGGTCTGACTTGCAGGTCGATATGAACGGAGAATGCAGCATGTGCATGATTAATTAATGTGAACACCGTCGGCCGTGCCAAGCACTTGAAGAAGAAGAAAAGATTTCCAAAGGCTAATACAAGTGTACACATTCTTTGAAACAGTACGTACTAACGCCAGCTAATTAAGCTGGCTAGCGCTAGCTGCCAAAGCGAGTGAAAAATTAAACTACTTGTCACTAGATCTCGTCAGCTTCCAACTCCCAGTGTCTCACGTCGATCGTAGCGAACAATCCGTCGCGTACGTGATGTGGTCGAGGCTACAAGTGGATTAACGCTCATTGACTTTGGATTGAGAGTTGCTAATTGCAACTTGCCATATATCGCCCGAACCCCCAGGTCCGATGATTAACCGAGAGCGGCCAATTAACGGCCATGACTCACGAAGTCAAGCGTGGCACGATCTGCGTGGGTGTCACCCAGCTGCGCATGGTACAATGGCATGCAATGTGTTCTCCAACGCTGAAATAATTATCGAATTATCGGTTACGGTTGAACTTTGATAATTCAAAATAGTGCCATCGTCGAAAATGGTAGCCAAATACGGATTTAAATTAAGATCTAATATTTATCTTGTAAGTTCAAATTTTTCTAGAAATGACATAAAAATCAAATCATTTATATCAAGTATAAAGTGGCATATGTTTATCTGTTACAAAATTAAGTTAATTTTTTACTCCAGTTTTTTTTCCTATAATGAAGCCGTCCATAAAAAAAATCTTTTTAAAATAACATAAATAAAGCCGAACATTTTCGAAAAATAGATTGCAAAGACTTCTCGAAGTTCACCTTACTGTTTAATTCAATTCAGTTCGGTCGATTTATTTATTTAGATTAGCCACTACGAAATACTTTTAGTAAATAATTAGGTAATTTTAGAAAACGGTGCGTAGCATAGTAGGACATTGGTTGATGTGAGAGTGAAGTGGTCTTTAACTCTTTCACTAGCATAATTGACAGCACGGTAACATTGGTCGAAGCAGTACAGGTGTAGAACGGCTCCAGCTCTCTGCTTTGCTTAGTTGACTCTCGACTGGTACCTCTGCCTTTCGCTTCTCTTGGGCCGCGTTACACAGCATCGATGCGAAGCCCAAAGTCAATTAAGCCGCAAGTAGATGTATTTTTATTTTTCGCAATTTATACGCACCGGCCACGGCAGTGTTCTGGACACGTTAAGCGTGCCGGAAAACAAAATTAAGAAGGCTGAGCCACACGGACTACTAGATCGAACAAGTTTTTCTTAATTGCTGTGTTACTGACATACGGGTTCAGAATATACGTACCAGTGTCATGGGCTCATGGCAAATGTCATATTTGAAAGTGGCAGGTACGTACGAAAATCTCCTTTTTCTGGCTAGCTACCTCACGCCCAAGGCGAAACACTCGGCAATGAGCAATTGAAATCCTGGCACTGTCGTAATTGCCACTGACAGGTAGGTTCCTAATGACCAGGGGCCCACGTGTCAGTGTCAGGGTTTTTTTTATCCTGGTTCAGACCTCTCGGGAAAGATAATAGCCCTACGTCCAGCCTTTCTTTATATCAAAGAGAATTACAAGAGGAAGCTCGACGAGATGAACAAGTCTCGGCGAGTATATGGGAGAATACAAAGGTGCTTCGCCATGCCCTCTACACGCCGTAGGGGCTCGGTTTATATAGTGTTGAGGAACCGACCTACCAAGAGATAATCGGACCGGGCTAACTACAAGATCGTAACGAACTCATACATGCCAAATACATCCCGAGGTAGATAAGGTATACTCTAATTCTTGGGGATCACAACTCCTATTTTAATCCGGAAAACCAACGTCCGGGTCTTCACGTAGCCGTGCAGAACTCTTGCTCGAGTCGGACTCGAACACGAGTCCTTAGCCGTTACGCACCGTGCCAGCCAGAAAGCTGTTCGGCAGGATGCATACGGGCCAAATAGAACATTCCAGGGAACTGGGCTCTGGCAGGCTGCTCGATTGGGCCGTCAGGGAGTGGGCCATGGCAATGGACCGTAATTTTATCCCCGACAGCTAGCCCCCGAGACTCAAGTGGAAGGACTCACTAGAGTGGGGTCTTCCTCTTGAGACTCTAAGTCACGAAGAGGGAAATTTTACTGTTACAAAGACGCGTAACAGGCGACCGAACAGGTTATGGCTCAGCCGAACAAACCTTGTTCGGTACCGAACAAACCTGATCAGTGCCGAGCAACTCCGTTGCGTCGAACAGGAAGCAACATCTGTCCGAGCAGAGCACTCAGCCTCCGATACAGAAATCGGAAATCCAGTCCCCAAGCGCAGAGCTCGTCGCGGGGACCAGACGCGCGCTCCTGGCGAAGAGCTATCCGGTGCGAGGTGAATCATCTCCTTAAGGCTGAACGTCATCAAGGAGGGATTGGATTCTTGGTAGTGAAGAGCATACTACCGCATCCGGTAAGATCAGATCTTTCGAAAAAATGAACATAGCAAGTCGCGAGACGGACTCGTGTTGCCGCATCCAGGTACGAAGATACCTAGGAGAGCATGAACGAAAATAGGAGACCACATCTCGGGCTAGAGCTTGCCGAGGAAATAGAGATTGCGCTTTCGAGCAAATATCGTGCTTAGGAGCGAAGGTGATGTGTCCCCAGACGTAGATCGTGTGCTAGGAGCAGACAATGCATACGCGGGGGAAAGTGACCCAGTGCCCGAGCGTAGAGCTCGTCAAAGGAACCAGATAAAGAGATCCAGCTCTCGAGCACGGAGCTCGTTAAAAGAATCAGAAAGTGCGACCAGGTGAAGACGTACCCGGTAGGAGACCATCAGTCCCCGAGCACGGAGCTCGTCGCGGGGACCAGACGCGCGCTCCGGACGAAGAGCTGCCCGATGCGGATGCGCGCCCCGGGCTAAGAGCTGTCCGGTGCGAGGTGATCCAGCCCTTGAGCACGGAGCTCGTCGCGGAGACCAGACGTGTGCTCCGAGCGAAGAGCTGCCCTGTGTGAGTTGAATCAGAACCCGATGCAGTCAGAGCCGTAAGAGAACGTGTGAAATCAACGCTTTACCCATGACGTATTCCTTGCGACAGTGTAAGCGTTGTCTTGGCAAGTGCAGAATCAACGCTTGCAGTGCCCGTTGCGATGAGAATCGGCTTACGATGGGCTTGCCCGTTGCGATGAGAGTCGGCTTACGGTGGGCAGGACTCCGTTGGTGGCGCACTACCCTGACTTAGCCGAACTGTGAAGGTCAGTACCGGGCAAAGGCAAGAAATCATACGTGGGTGAAGTGAATCGGTCTTCGGGCATGCGCGGAGCGTGCCCGGGAAGAGAGGGATGCAAACATTGGTTTTGGTGGGGAAGCCTGGAACCTCGCAGCGACCATCACCGGCGTCTGATGTTCCCCGTTCCTGTAGTTCCTGCAAAAGATAAACAAGAAACGAGCCAGCAAGGAGAAAAAGAGAGCAAGAACAGGCTCTAAGAAGAGCAAGCGAGTTTTGAAAAAACGGTAGGACGCCAATCTAACTCCCAGCCCCCGTCGTGCATTTGCTCGAAAACCTGAGTTTGCGAACTCGAACAGGTGCACAAACCAAAGAGCCACACCCTAGCCCCCGGTACGGACGATGCATGAAGACGTGAGTTTACGAATTCAAGCACGTGCGTAGAGAGATAGAGCGACACCCGTATCATGATCGACTCGTTTCAGGAACTACTCGTTAACGTAAGTTAGGCGATTCCAAAGGTAACCGAACAAGGAGAGTGCCTCTGCTGCGGAGGGTTTACGAGAGCAGGCTTTGCCAAGTGGTTGTGCCGTGAGAGGTAAGTGCCTCTGCCGCGGAGGGCTTACGAGAGCAGGCTTAGCCGCGAGGCAGGAAGCCGTGTTACGCAACTCTGAGTTTAGGAACTTGTTGAAAACCAGATACGGGCAGGGAAACCCTATGTGCCACTTTTTTTTAAAAAAAATATATTTAGTTATGTCCTCACTCATTCTTACAGCATTGAACATTACATAGTGATACCATGGCCATAAACTAATAAATAATCGCTTAGTCAAGTTTCTCTGTAATGAACTTGTAAAATAATATATCACGATAATTTACTCAACATATTATTATGATCATATGGACATCCATTAGATTACAAATATTGCTAAAATAATATGTATGTACCTTATTTAGTTGGATTTGACTAATATTATACAAATATTTTATATTTATGTAATTTTTATATTAAAACGCTAAATAGAATAGCTTCCGCGATAGCCCGCTATAGTTTTTATAGTTTTTTTCGGGCCTCGCCGTGAAACCGCGAAAAACGCGATTTAAACTCTTGCGATTGCGGCAGCGAGTGTCCACATGCATGGATATATATATCGACCATCAACCGGTTTGGATGTCGAAGATTGCGAGCTGATTTTGGCAGATTGAACCGGTTCATACACCACAGAGAAATCAATCGATACTACATCAAATGGCATTGTGTATACAAGGGATTGACTCTCCTTTGTCGGTCATTTGGATTGCTTCATTGTAATCCATACGACACTTTGCCCATGCCGCATCTCCCTCTCTTCTTTCTCACCTCCGACGTTCGCCCCTCCCTTCCTCCTTACCTCTGATGCCTCCTACCCCATGCACCGCAACCACTGCCCTCGTCTCCTTTTTCTCGCCGTCGACCAACCCCGCACAACCTAACTATGGCTACGCCATGTGCAACCCCTCAACTCCGTCCACCATTCTCCTCCATACCTATGGCTCTGGCGTAGGGATGGCAACGGGTACATACCCGCCGGGTATTGGCACCCCACATGATCCGTACCCGTGAAACAAACGCGGGTGCAAATTTTTTCCTGTATCTGACCCCGTTGGGTGTTTTTCACTCGACGGATACCCAACGGGTTACCCATACCCATCATCCTATGAGGGTGCCATCCTCTCCTGGAATGGATTTGGGCTAGCCAGTTAGGGATGGTGGCGCTGTATGCGCAGCTGTGAGTAGCTTTGTGAAGTCCTGTGAATATACCTCGGTTGTTGGGCATTTGCGTTGCGTTGTTGGGCTTGGGAAATTGCTTTGGGCTGACGAATAGCCCAATTTTGCAACATGTCAACTGTCATTTATTACAGGTACACGGGTAAACGGGTATAGGTGGCAGTAGAACGTACCCACATACCCACATACTCGATGATGAAGGTTTTTTCCATTAACATACACATGGATATGATTATTATACCAGACTCGTACCCTAATAGAGTAAATACCCATTGGGTATCGAGGTTCGAGTACCCATTTCCATCCCTACTCCGGCGGCACCACCTTGTCACCCCATCGTCTCCCCGACATTCCTCTAAACCCAAACCCTATCTTGAAACCTAAACCCTAATCCAGTGGACAGTGGTTGGAAATGAAGCTAGAAGAGAAAGGGGTGGCAAGGTGGAGGAAAAAGAGGAGAAGGGCGGGGCGGTAGAGTAGAGTGGATCACTTGGGTCTCATTGGTTTTAGCAAATTCAAGATAGTAAAAAAGGAGAAGGAGGAGGGTTGTCTAATCTGCATCATGGTTGAGACTTGAGATGTCTCAGACTTCGACGATGATGTCCAGCCATCTCAAGCTCCTCTGGCGATGTCAACTCTTTTTTCAACTTTGGTGGGGAGGAGGATGACAACGACCCTGCTTTGGGATGTAGAAAGATATAGGCTAAAAAAGATATATATGTGCGCTGATTAATTTTAGTCGAGATCAACTTTGCACATCATGAACATTTGTATTGGTTTCAAACCAGAACAAATAACTAGGGCACATTAGTATCTATTATTCTATGTTAATTAAAAAACCGGTACTAACAAATAGTTTCAAACCAGAACAAATGACTACCGCACATCAGTGCCTATTATTTTGTCGATTCAGAAACCAACGTTAACGTACACCAGTAACCAGTTTAGATCTGGGACAGATTTTAACTCCTGGACGTGGTGGCGCGTGAGAAATTGCTGTATTATTCCCAAGGGCGCGCATATATGCACGTACGGGGTACAACGCACGCAAGCATACACAACTCGCGGCAAATTAAAACTTATATATGCATGGCCTACAAGCGCGCGATCGAGAAACCTTATTTTTCATGTGGCCGCGCGCTCTCACATTACATGCATGCATACACATACGTACGTGAAGATCAACATATATAATTGGATCTGGATTTTTATTTTTATGGGTAAACTTCTTCGTTAGTTACCAATTATCTTGGTGAACCTGTGCAGCTTCCAGGTGTCGGAGCGAGACCCCGGCACGCCCCACACCAGGCACTCGTACTGCGCCGCGCTCCCGTCGGGCCCCGCCGCCGCCACCACCAGCCGGTAGTTGGTGCCGCCGCCCACCGCCGCCTCCGTCTCGCCGCGCACCACGCCCACGAACGCCAGGTCCTTGTGGCGCGCCAGGTCGTACACCGTCACCGCGAACGCCCCCACCTGCTGGATCACCACCCCGCGCAGGTTCGCCGCCGGCGCCCACGCCTCCTCCGCCGCCGGCGCCGGCAGCGTCGCGGCGGCCAGCAGGAGGCTGGCCCCCAGCAGTAGCACGAGCACATGCGATCGCATGGTTGCGCTAGCTAGCTAGCTAGGCGGCAGTAATCTGGCTACTGATTCGTGTGTAACCCAATTTATTGTTTATGATGCATGCGTTGATGCATATTGCATGGCAAGATGTGGGTGCGATTTATAGTGTGGAAAAAGGCGAACACTGTGAAACAACGCGTTTGATTCACGTTGATTAGGTAGTACTACTAGTAGTGGAGTACTTTGCTAGCTGCTTCTTTTGCTAGCTGTGAGCTTATTAGATGCATGAGACCGCGATGATGAGCATGGCATGGGCAGCTTGACGGAGCCTCGGGGTGGTGCCACCGCCCACCGGCTTCCCGGGGAATGTTTTGCGCGTGTTGGAACTTTGAACTTGATGCATATGCAGGTGCACTACTATTTTTCGAGACCTTCATTCACTGATTCGATATCTTGGTTTCGTACGTAGCGTAGAAATTAAATAGAGATCAAGAAAGTATATATACTAGGCAATATATCTGGTCCATCTACGATGCTTGCCGAGCTAGCCTTCATGCTTTACTGCGGTCGAGAAAGCACCTCCGCGGTTGATGAAAGAAAAAGATGCATGGTGAGACGGCTTGCGGTGTTGGCGCTTGCTCGTGAGAGCAACGCGCGACCGGAAACATATCCTTTGACTGTTCCTAAATAGGCCTGTCAAGAGAGCCCCGCTTGCCGATGACTATCTCGATGATTGATTGTGACCCTCAAAACCGCTTGTAATGGTGTCTAAAAAGGTAAATAATATTGGAGGAGGTGGGATTTAAACCCAGGACCTCATGACTCACACCTCACCCAACTAGCCAACCCACCCACGCTCGATATCTGATGAGATAGGGGAAGCTTTCCTTTTATCTATTCGAAAAAGGACCCTCTAGAAGCGGTTGGGGCTATTAAACCGCTTATAAAGGCCAGCATCCTAAGCGGTTCGTATTCCCAACCGCTTGTAGAGGTATAGCAGCGGTTGGGGACACAAACCGCTTAGGATTTTAAGTCTTTAGAAGCAGTTCGTATCCCCAACCGCTTCTAGAGGTCATTTTCTAGCTTGAGACTGTTTTGAGGCTATTAAACCGCTTGTAGAAGTTTGTTTCTTTTTTTGGAACCGTTTGAGAAAGCTTGTTCCCTAGTAGTGGAGAGATATGGCTAACCCTTGAAATTCGGCACGTCTTTTATAGTGTCGCTATACCGTCCTAGCTCACACCGCCTGATGACATGCATGACCAAGAACCAACCACCACCACAAGAAATGATCGACCAAGACACCAGGTGCGGACCAAACCACCAACACCTCGCGGGATACATGGCCAAGATGCCGACCATTATTGCCACTAATCGCACGACAGTTACGCGTTACACATCCGCGACATGTCAGTCATGACTGTCGTCAAGGATGCATGGCCGAGACGCGAGCTAACATAAAGTTCTACACCGCTATCTGCAAAAGACAAACACAACCTTTGTTGGAAATCCCAAGATCACCGCACGCAAACTTGTGGAAGACGAACAAGAAGTACACCAAAACAAACACACTTGTATATATATTCTTGCACTTAGCTCAATGAGAATACAAAGAACATACACTTGGAGACACCTACCGACTCAAGATTACAACGGACTTGAGTTGTGTCTTTCTTCTATGTTCCTAGCTACTCTCTCCTGCAGCACGCTACTGCTCTCAACCCGAGCTAACAAGCAGTACACGAATATATATAGACCTACGTGCGCATGCCGCGCAGAATGGACGTGCTCCTTCCTGGTGGCCACGACGTGCACCCACGTTCCTCCGGCGACAACTTTCGCGCGCCGCACTGCCTGCTTGCACGATCTGCTTCCAGGCATGCACGACTCAGCCAGCTCGCTAGCTTCTTCCTGGAGAAACGCTGCCACTTATGCATGCATGCAACAGCTAACTAGCTACCAATCCTAGTGAACTAGCCGGTGACTAATTAACTACTAATCCTAATGACCCGGCCAGCCATTAATTAATTAAATGCATGCCGTGCATACTAGATAACCATGCTATGCACTACTAGCACACACGCGTACATGTATACTCACTGATGCATGCTACTGATTAAACTAGATACATGCACACCATTTTATTATGCAACATGATTATAGCTAACAGCCTTGACATCAAAGCGCATAGAAAGTTTTTGAAACTTGATGCAGCTGCTCATGAGGCACTAAAGATTTTTCAAGTAGTTAAACACCCCAGTTACATGGGAATTGGAAGAGCTAAAGAAGGGTAAGAGTCTTGTGTTCAGGTCTTATATTTTTTTTTTTGGCTTGGTCTCAAATTCATAATCGTACTTTAGGTTCTCGGTTTTTGGTATGCTGAACAAGGTAAATAAGCTCTTTCTTACTGCTGTTTCTTTTCTGGAAGTTCACTGATTTTGTTTTGATTGTGTTTCACACCAATGGGAAGACGTCTGTTGAGGTCAGTTTGATAATTATCATTGCATAGTTAAATTCTTTTTCTAAGCTATTTTTATGCTTCACGGTGATGGGAGGTCATGGTTCTTACGTTCTATAATTGATATTGAGGTCATAAATAATCGCCTCAACACGGTACCCTTAATTTTCCAGTACACAGATTTTGACCTTTGGTAGTATTTGATTTTAAAAAGTCAAAAGACACCATCAGTTTTCTGATAAATGCTAGATTTTTTTAATCACAGATATCTTGCTCACCATGCTCTTCTTACTACACACGATATTATTTTTGCAAAACAAAGTGTTTACTGCATCATGGCCACCAAGCAACAAGGGCCTTTGCTGCATCCTACCACTGGCTTACCACCCTGTCGTTAACGTTGATGGATTTTGACCCTCATCTATTGCAAGTACTTGAAGGAGAACGCGGTGCTACACTAGTGGAAAAACAAAATTTTTCTACTGTGAAGACCCAGTAATCAAGCAAGTCAGGAATCACAGATCGTTACCCTTGGAGCGCGTTAGCAGCGGAAGTAGCCGATCCTCTTGATCAGCGCCGGCATACGAGGGACGACGCCTATACGGTATCCACACGTCCAGGGGGTGGAATGCCGCACGTTGGTGTCCTAGCACCTGCGCGTGCGGCGGCTAGGGTCTTGGGGAGAGGGCGCCGCGGCGGCTATGGTTTCTAGGTGGGAATACACACCCACCCCGCGCCCCACCACTCCCTTTTATAGAGCCCTTTAATGGATCTTTTCCCGAGAGAAGCCAGGGCTGCAGAGCAGGGTGACAGGATGCTGGCCAAGCGGCGGATCGGTCCAACGGCAGAGAGAGGAACGGAGGGGAGAGAGAGTTGGCGGTGGGGGCCCACATGTTAGCTCGGTTCAAATTAGATTGATTTTTGAAATTCAACCAAAATTTGAATTGTCCCCAATTTGGGATGTTACAGTGAGCTCACCGGGGGCGCAGGAGACAAGGCAAGGGGCGGCGGAGGTTGGTGCAGTCTCGAGGCAGCGATGGCTCGTGCCGAGGATGGCCAAGGCACACGGTGCGGCTAGCGGTGGCGGCGGCCAAGGCAGCATGACGGGGCACGACGCTCCTGCCGAACGACAACGAAATGAGGGAAGGGGAGGGGTGTGTCGACACCGAGGGAGCTCAAGGATGCCGATGGAGGCACGGGGCAGCGCTCATGCGCTAGCCGGTGGCAGGGAAGAATAGGATTGAGGCGGCGGCGCGAATCTCGCGAGTTCTGGCCAAATCGACCTAGGAGAAATGACCTACCTGCTTTGGAGATGCTTGAGAAAGTTGGGGATGAGAGGAAGTACCACATTAGGCATTCAGGCGAGCCGATTGATGGGGGCAGTGCCGACGGGGAGGATGAGGACAGCGGCTCCAGTGACACCCTCTGATGGTAATGCGAAAAATGGGTTAGATATGCACCGAGGATGAACTTCCCTACAGGAATTCGCCCAAAAAATTTCTTACCCGAGCTCCAATGGAAAGAGAGAGCAAGATGATCCAGATGAACGCGGAGACCCTCCGCAATTTCGTGAAGCGTGTCATCAAGATTCGCAACACGATCCCGAACATCTCAGACGAATCTGTTGTCCGCGCCATTAAAAACGGAGTCCGCGACGAGCGGCTCACCCAGGATCTCGAGATCAATGAGACCTGGACCGCCAACGACCTGTTCAAGGCGGCTGATCGCTATGCCAATGCGGCAGAACGCGTTCAGTATAAGAAGGTGTTCGACAAGGGCGAGCTGCCCGCCCAGCCTGGTGTGGATGAAAAGAAGAAAAGCAGCAACGTTCCTGGTGACAAGAAGTCCCAGAAGAAAAAGAACAAAGGTGATACGAACAATACCGTCGCAGGTATAGATCGCGCACCTCCTCCCAAGGATGGGCAGAGGAAGCCGAACAATAATTACAAGGGCAAAAAAACTGCTCAGGGAGGAGGACAAGGCAAGAAAGGTGCAACTGACCGATTTTGCAAGTTCCACCAGCACTACGGGCACGATATACACCATTGTAGAACTTGGGCTGCAAAGCTCAAGAATTTCTACAACGGCAAGGGCCCAATGCCCACCCTGCCCGAACAAGGTGATGCCGGCAAGGACAAGCGTCAAGCCGATGGTGGTGATCGGGATGATGACGATGATTATCAGGAGCCCGTGAACCACATCGCCATTATTTTCGATGGCTCCTCGGCTTATCCCTCTCGGCGCAGCCTCAAGGCCGCTGCTCGGGAGGTCCACAACGTTGAAACGGGCAAACCACAGCCAGAATCGATGAAGTGGACCGAGGTCTCTATCTCCTTTTCTAAGGATGATTGCCCCACTGGGATGACCAAGCCTCAGCGTCTCCCTCTGGTGGTCGCTCCGACCATCATCAATGCTCGAGTTGGCCGTGACTTGGTCGACGGCGGGAGCGCTTTGGACTTGCTTTCAGCAAAGGTCCTGGACGAGATGCAGATTCCTCGCTCCAAGCTGAAGGAAGTCGCAATGCCCTTCTACGGGATTGTCCCGGGAGAAGCTGTTAAGCCGTTGGGTTAGGTTGTCCTACCCGTTACCTTCGGCAATCCGAGCAACTTCCGGACAGAGTTGATCACGTTTGACGTGGTCGACTTCCCATCTGCGTACAACGCGATCTTGGGCCGACCATCTCTTGGCAAGTTTATGGCCGTGTCCCACCATGCATACCACTGCGTGAAGATACCGGGTCCTCATGCATACCGCAGACCAAGTCTGCACGCCCTAAGGTTTCTGTCCAGCCAGGGGGAGAGACCAAGGAGGTTCCGCTGTTTCTTGACGACTCTTCCAAGACAGTTCACTTGGGGGTCAATCTGGACCCCATATAGGAAAGCGAGCTCATTGCCTTCCTTCGGACTAATGCAGATGTGTTTGCCTGGGAGCCATCTGACATGCCCGGAGTCCCAAGGGAGGTTATCGAGCACAAACTGGCCGTCCGGCCGGACAAAAAGCCTGTTCGCCAGAAGCTTCGACGCTTTTCGGATTTCAAACAGGGGATCATCAAAGATCAGCTTGGTAAGCTGCTCACTGCTGGTTTCATCCGTGAGGTTGACCACACCGAGTGGTTGGCTAACCCTGTCATCGTAAAGAAGAAAGGCGGCAAGTGGAGGATGTGTGTCGATCACACAGATCTGAACGCTGCTTGTCCTAATGACAATTTCCCGCTGCCGCGTATAGACCAGCTGGTCGATGCGACCGCGGATGCCCAGCTCTTGAGTTTTTTGGATGCTTACTCCGGTTATCACCCAAATAAGCATCTCCTCCGAGGATGAAGAGAAGACTGCCTTCATCACCCCCTTCGGCACTTTCTGCTATACGACCATGTCTTTCGGTCTGCGCAATGCTGGTGCCACGTTCCAGCGCTTAATGGAGAAGACTTTCCCAGAACAGCGCGGAAAAAACCTGGAGGTCTATGTCGATGACATAGTTGTAAAGAGCAAGTTTGCTCCAGATCATGTAAAAGACCTGGCCGAGACTTTTCGTAATCTCACCAGGCATCGAATAAAATTAAATCCAGAGAAGTGTACCTTTGGTGTTCGATCTGGAATGTTGCTCGGTTATGTTATTGGTGCGCAAGGTATTTCTGCCAACCCTGAAAAAATCGAGGCCATTGAAAATATGCAGGCTCCAACTACCGTAAAGGAAGTACAGAGCCTCACTGGGCGGATGGCTGCTCTAAGCAGGTTTATTTCCCGTCAAGGCGAACGCGGGCTGCCCTTCTTCAAGGCCCTGCGCAAGCACAATGGCTTCGAGTGGACAGAGGAGGCCGATAGATCCTTTCAAGATCTGAAGCAATACCTGTCCAATCCTCCCGTCCTGACTACCCCGCGGCATGGCGAGCAGCTCCTGCTGTACCTAAGTTGCACGCCACAAGCGGTGAGCGCGGTCCTGACGGTCTAAAGAAACGGCATACAGCGACTAATTTATTACGTGAGCGAGGTACTTCACGGATCAAAGGAGCGTTACACTGAGGTCCAGAAGCTGCTCTACGCCTTGCTCATGTCCTCCAGAAAACTTCGTCACTATTTCCAGGCGCATCAAATACTGGTCCCAACCACGTTCCCTCTGGGAGAGATCCTACGGAACAAGGAATCTAGCGGACGTATAGCTAAGTGGGCAATGGAACTAGCAGAGTTTGATCTGTTATTTACTGCCCGAACTGCTATTAAGTCACAGGTCCTAGCTGACTTCGTCGCTGAATGGACCTGCCC
>SPJY01031878.1:531729-640503 GCA_005191435.1 Raddia distichophylla
CACAAATCGACGCAGAACTAGTTGGGGCGACATTCAAATCAAGGCAACAGGTCTTATTCGTGTTCCCAAACTTTCTCCCGAATGATTGATCAGATCGTGGATTTGACGCCGCAGCGACATCCTCAGGGGGATCTGATGCAGTCATAGGCTGGAGAACTTTGCCTGGATCCAAAAGCGTGCGGAGATCTTCGGCTTGCGGATCCATGTTTCGGGAGGAAAGAATCTGGCCTAATGGCAAAACCGTACCCAAATTCGCAGGATAAATCACAGAAACATGGGGACTCCGCGCCGGCGAAGAAACGGGGGGCGAGGCGCTTATTTTTGGCCCCGGAACAGAGAGAGCGGTGGGGGTCGGTTTTTTTTTTTGTCGCTTACTGCCCGCACAGCCCGCGCGCCGTCGGGATGGGAGCGCCTGATCCCAACCATCTGGATCGGGCGCCCGACGCGTAGCATGCTCCATATATAATTCGAAGAGACAAAAAATGGGATTCCTTAATCATAACAAAACGCAGTCCCCCTTTGGAAGGAGACGTCTTATTGCCAATGGAAAGAAATTAAGGTACATGTACGTACGGGCCCGCACATATGTAGGTACGTGCATGCATACAATGATACAAGTATATATATGCTTGCGCGTACAAGCATACTCGGAGCAGATCATGATTTCATGAACGCCCAAACGACGTGTACTATACCATGTACTGCTTAAAAATCAACACGATATTCCCAGCATGCATGCAGATGCCTGTACGTAGAAGGAGCGGCGTAAATTGGTAACTACTGCATGGGCTCGAAGTCGAGGAGCTTCCATGTGTTGGCGCGCGACCCGGGCACGCCCCACACGACGCACCGATACTGCCCGCTGCTCCCGCCGGCCTCGCTCGAGCTCGCCGCGGTCACCGCGAGCCGGTAGGTGGTGCCGCCGCCGGCCGGCTGCTCGGTCTCGCCGCCCTGCACGCTCCGCAGCACGAGGTTCTTCCTGTGCGAGAGGCCGAACACGAGCACGCAGAACCGCCCCACCTGCTGGATCACCAGGATGTTCGGGTTGGCGATCGGCGTCCAGGCGCCCGTCGCCGGCGCCGGGGACGCGGCGGCGACGGCGAGGACGGCCACGAGCAGCGGCAGCACAGGCCTCATCGTGCTCAGGTGCGCGCGCCGCCTAGCTACTGGCCGAGCTAAGTGTAGCAAGCAAGCCCGGCCTGTACTGCGACTTTGTGAGTGGCTTGCTTGCTCTGGCCATGCATGGCGAGTGGCCGGCGATCTTTATAGCGCGGGAAAAGCGTCGAGATGTGCGTCTATCTGAAGCTACCGCCGACGCGCGCGAGTGACAGCCACAAATTAATTAAGCCGTAAGGTCAACGCATGATTTTATGGCCATTCTTGCCTCCTGTACCACAAATCGATGGGTTTATCAAAGGCCATTTCATAACCCTGAGGGCTCGTTCATGGTCCATGGCCAGCGTGATGCGTCTTGGCGATCGAGACGGCGGTGGCATCGAGTGTTTAATTGGAGGTCATACCTGGGACTGGGGGTGCAAGAACTTGACTGGCATGCGAGCGCGCGCGCACGTTTTTTTTTAGCTGAGGATGACTGGTATGCTGCTCTAAGGAATTTTTCGTTTTATCTTTCGCCGTTCATGCTTCGCAGACTCCTCTTTCTACACGAAATTTCGAACCAAGTCTATATCTATTTTTATAAAATGGATATGGATTAGATTCGGATATGTATCCATAGATTTGAGTACGGATCAAATTCATGTTAGGATATTCTTGGATAAAAATCCACATATTACTCATGCATGGTATATTTAATCATTGGGAATCATTCTATATTTTTTCACCTAAAGAAACAAGCATTCATGCTACGTCCGGATAATTCGGATCCTTTTTACACCGTGCCTTTAGAGGTGTGGATCTATATGCACATATCTCGATCGTGTACGTTGGAGGTATATATCTCGGATACCTACTCCCCTTTTTATAGCTCCAGCTTCACTTAGTTTCTTGGTTTTGTATAGGCCTGACCGTTCGGCCATTTCTTCGTGCCAAGTCAAGTAAACTCGATCGAGTCGGCGTGTGCACGTACCATGAAAGAACTCCTCGTATGGCGGTATGAGTAACAAACTTATTTGCCATGTGAATCTCGATGCCGATGCACGTGCGTGAAGAGGCCCGGCCATGCAGCTGCATCGATCCTCCATCATGCATGATGACAGCTGTTTGTAGCCTCGGAAATTAAAATCTGAGACTTGGATCGTGGCCGGGATATATATATGTGACCACCATGCATGCATATTCATGCATGCAAGAGAGTTTGCCTTCCACAGAGTTGAACGAGTTAGCTAGCAAGGTAAACAGTGTTCGTCGTTATTAATTTGTCCATGCATGCATCAACCCGTGCACTTTACTCCTGCTTTCCTCTCGATCGAATTACCTTGGCCGCCAAGGGATCAGTAGCAAGTACAGAAGCTAGCATGGTAGTTCGCATAAAGAAATGAGCTCGAGGTCTTCCACGAAAATCATGTCTGATCCTTGTCGCTCCTTTCTTCACTACTAAGCAAATGACCTTCAGTTCCGGTTTTCTCAATCGAGATATTAAATTCGGGACTAAAAGCCTGAACCAGGACTATATCCACTGAAATATCTAAAAAATATGGTGAACCCAAGACTCGAACCTGTCATCTCATACCACTACATGACTTAATTTCCACTCACCCTTCTAACTAAATCACCCACCCACGCGCATTGATTAGAGTATGCATTCTTTTTGAAGTTTGCTGGAATGAGCCTTTAGTACCGTTTCGTATTACGAACCGGTACTGATGAGCCCATATCAGTACGGGTTCGTATTACGAACCGGTACTGATGATCCGTGGGCCAGCTGGCCTGTGCCCGCCTGCAAAAGGTATCTTTAATGTTGCCTCCAACCAGTATTGAAAGTCTAGAATTGCTACTGTTACTACGAACCGGTACTGGTGCATTATCAGTACCGGTTTTAATCCAACAGGTACTGATATGCTGGTAAATTATGTCATTTTTCTAGTGGTGCTTTTGGCGTCTTGGAATTCATAAAGGCGCTTCCTCTTGCTTCTCTTCTGTATTAATTGCAATGGTGCTCGTTGAGAACTTCTTACCTTGAGAAATTGGTATGAAATATGTACTTGAGTGCCTTCTTAGGCCCTGTTCTTTTGAGCTAATCTGAACGGCTGAACAGTTGAACGGCTGAAATGACTGGACTTCGAGAGCTTCTCGAGATAGTCTCGAGATTCGGATCCATTTCATTTGACTTGCTTTTTAAAGTGTTATGACCCACCTTCAAAACAGCGAAAAAACGGACTCAAAAAAACTCAAAGCATATGTCTTTTTAAAACATAGATAAGTCATTAAGCTGTTAAGCCGTTAAGTTGTTGAGCTGAAAAGAACTCAGCCTTAATCATTTGTGCTACATACGTCTCCACTGAGGTAGCAGCTGTTGGACATAAAGACACTGTTAGATTCAAGTTAATCACGAAATAAATCACAATAAATTGAGAAAACGGTTAACTAAATCACACATGCATAAGACATACTGTATGGCGGTACGAGTAATTACCAACTAGACTGCTCTGTAAGTTAGGATTGTTGAGGATCGAGAGTCGGGCTCTGTCTCCTCCCAATTTATTTGTTTCGTATGGATTCAAGCCTTTCGGATTAGGATAACAGCGCTGCGTCCAGTTTGATCTTAGTTTATTTGTGGGATAATACATTTAGGCATACAACAAAGCTTTGATCATGGATCTCAGTGCGAAATCTTGCTGTTGGGCCTCTCTGGTTCAGCTTGCCTTCTTCATCCACCTTAGATGGGTTATTAGTTGGCCCGGTCGTCCCATAGGAGACACAAATTCTCTAGTCTTTAGCTTTACGAGTTCTCCTCTCCCTTTCTTGAATCCTTATTCATTCATGGATAAATGGATTTGCTGTCTGATTAAAGTGAATTATGTCTTCGTTCTTTTTCCTCCCCTAGAATTGCCTTGGCCATACATGAAGTTATACGTCAACATCTCCCTCTCAATTCGTAGGAGTTTTATCACTAATCATCAATGTTTTAAATAGCGGGCTAAGCCATTTAGCGGCGGTCTCCTCTAGAAGCTATAAAAAGCTATAGCGGGATATAGCGGAAGCTATTTTATTTAGCGGTTTTATAAAAACATGAAAATTTTTAATTAATTTTACACAAAAACATGGAACTATTATGAACACAAATACTCAAAGTCTCAAATACATGTCCAGGGCTACAGGAGAACATGTCTCCAGTTCCATTAATTCACAGTCATTCAATGATTCAATGTTTCATATTCATTCAATATTCAACAATCAACGACTCAACGATGCTTCAATGGTTCAATACATCATTCATTAAAGTAAAGAACACAGCAAAGAAGCATAGGATCTAGTCATCTATACAAAACACTGAATATTTTCCTTGGTCTGGATTAGCGGGGCTATAAACATTTCGCGGCTAAGCCAAATAGCGGTGTTTAGCGGAGCTAAAGCGTCGTTAGCTGTAATAGCGGGACAATTAACAATAGCGTAGCGGCAAGCCCTCTAAAAACGCTATAGCGGGCTATAGCGGTGCTATAGCGGGCTATTTAGAACCATGCTAATCATTGATTCGGTAGCAGATTGCTTGTTTTATGGCTCTCTTGGCGGTAGTGGGCGGTTCCATGTTAAGGCCATGGGCCCTGCCGAACCGTTCCTCGTCAGCTAGTCTCCGTGGTCGCAGGCGGCTGTCGTAGTGGTCGTCGGTGTACGTATGTGTGTGTACACACACCTAGGCGACGAGCGTCTTTGCCTTTCGGATATATTATACTACTCCCATCGTTATGAAATAATAGTAATTTTGGACATTGACACGGTCTCCAAAGTACAACTTTGACCATTAAAAACTTTTTAAAATTTATTTATAATGTATTAAAAACTATAATATTATGAAAGTTCTTTTGAAGACAAATCTATCTATGCGTTTTTTATGTTTTGAACCTAAATAGTTTAAAATTTCTCTATAAATAAAACTTTAAAATTTCGACTTAAGACAAGTATAAAACAACTACTATTTTATAACAGAGGAAGTAGCACTTAGTATGCAGTACATATCATCGATCTTCTTGGTTCTTGCCACGTAGATTGACTGCTTTTATTTGCTTGCTTGCTTTGCATAGCTGCATGCATGCATTCTTGCGTAAGTATAGGAATATTTTTGAACGTTACGTGCATGCAAGTACACACAGTACGTAAGCACTAACGTGCGTACGTGCGTGCATTTGCCTGCATTTCGTACGTGCGTGCATTTGCCTGCATTTACTGTACTCGATCGATGATCAGTTGATGAGCTTGAACTCGAGGAGCATCCACCGGTGCGTCTTGGGGACTCCCCACACCACGGCCTCGTACCGCGCGGTGGCACCGGCGGCGTCCGCCGCCGTGACCACCATCTGGTACCGGACGCCGCCCTTGTCGGGGCGCTGCTCGCCGCCGGGCACGCCGACGTACGTCAGCATGGCCCTCCGGCTAAGGCTGTAGACCAGCACCGCGAAACGCGCCAGGAGCGGCGCGCGTGCTTCCGCCGGCCGGCATGTCGGCCACCGGCGGCTCCTTGAACTCCGACGCGGACACCGCGCCGGCGGCGGCGAGGACGAAGACGAGGACGGCAGCAAGGCTCGACGACGACCTCATTTCTTATTCCTGTATACCACGTACCACTACTGTACTATATATGTCTATATGTGCTATCGCTAGCAAGGTAGCTAGCAAATTTAAAGAGCTTAACTGATGCGTCTATGCATGGTCGATCGAGGGCCAGCGATGCAGGTGTATTTATGCAGCTGCATGCGTAGAGTGAAACGGCAGCAAGGAAGGTTTTGCGAAGTGGTAACTTTAACTAACCTCTCAGAAAACGAGTACGCGTTTGCTTAACATTGTGCAAAGATGCGCTTGTTTTTATGTATGTAAGTTAGCTACTCCTACATGGACAGGATTACGCTGTCGACGAAATCAGCTCGAGATATTTCATTCCATGGGCCAGGCCAGGCCGGCCTATCACATATGTAGGCAACTAGGGCACGCAGCAAAACATAACATACCCAACCAAAGGGTCCTCTCACGGGGAGCTTTGGGCTCTTAAGTGGGCTTGAGCATGGACGTAGTTCTGTTTTTTCTGAGGCCCCTATCTGAATATACGAATTCAGATTGGACCACATACGGGCGATTTTTTTAATACTCCGTACTTTATATTTTTATTTTTAAAATAAATAAATAATATTCTTTTAATTAATATTAAATAAATAGACGTTCGCGGACGGGATATAAATCAGGTCCATTCAATTTGTGAGATTTACATTTTTTGGTAAACAGTCTAGCGGAATGTGTATCAAGGCAGTCGAAGGCTATACGGAGACAAAAGCTGTCATTTGGCTTGCCAAGATTTAATGATGGGATTTCAATTTGGGTGGCGAAAGATCGCAAAGCTATAAGTACCAACACAACATGGAGCGGATGCATGAGATAGTGTAGATACGTGACTACCATTGGCATCTTGTAGAACTGTACGTAAGCACAACTTCCTCTTTCGGTCCCATGCATCTGTGCACAGGAAGGCTTTTGGTTCTCTCTTCTGCAATTTGGTTCTAGCTCTTTTTTATTGTTCTTTTCTCAACATTGGTCTGAGACATTCTTTTGCTTTTGGAATCGATGTTTCGTTGTGCTTGCATGCTTTTGGCAATTTTTTAAAGTGCTTCTCGGCTTCTTTTGGACACTTCGTTTGTTTGGATAAGTCTTGCCATTTGGTGAGATGGACCGTGGACGATGTCGCTGCGTGTTAAGCGAGGGCACCTCTAAGGAACCGTAATGAGATGGACCATGGGTGATGACGAGGAGGACGGAGTTGCCACAGAATCACCGATGAGAACGTCACGATGGCGGGGCACTGGGCACACATGTGGGTGTTGACACCCAAATTTGGCAGGAAAAATCGGATATTCGGAAAAGGTCAAATGAATATGTTGGAATTATTGGGCCAAATCGGAAATAGGCTTTATCGACAAAAAGAGTATATCAGAAAAGACGATGGATGCAAGACTTCAGAAGAAATACGATTTGATTAGAAACGCATCGCGGTTAATTAGGTCGTATCGGTATCGACTTTGTAACACTATAAATAGGACTTTAGGTCTCGATAGAAAGACATCTAATACTCAATACACAAAACACTTTCTTGAATCCGTTCGACATCGTCGAAAGGCTTCAACTCGTAGGTAGGGCTATCTCGATGGGATAATCGATTCTCTCCTTGTAACCCGTATGCATGGCTGTATCAACTTGATCTCATGTATACAAACCATATTAGACTCTCTCGGGATTTACCGATCTTTAATATGTCTTCGCATATTGCACTGTCTCGATTTAATCGATCTGTAATGTGTGTTTATCCTGTAATACTGATTGCTAGATGTTTCATGTGCTTTTCTCGAATTTGATATATATATATATATATATGCAACTGTCTCGATTCGATCGATCTTGTATATGCCATGTTTATGATTTTGCATGTGCGAACGTTTACCGATCTGTATTGCATCTACCCTCATCAGTCTTTAGATCTTAAATCGGTTTATTGGTTTATATCCAGATTTAGACTTGAATACTGTCTTGGCCCGACCAATCTGTTCAATCTGTTTCTTGGTTAAACACGATATATTGATATTAGGGTTTATTGCTGATGTTATTATAAAAATACCAAAAATAAGTAGAAGAATTAGATTTGAATATTCATATAAATTTATTCGCTCTATCTGGCTTTAAGCCGATAGATCTTATAATCGGTTAATGTAAAAAACCGATTATAAATAACCTGATCTGGCTATTTAAAAGCCGATTAGGCTTATATTGCTAACGATTTTATCCTTATTGATTCACAGGTCAAATCAATTGGCACGCTTGGTTTGAGTTGCGACGCGATCACTGAATCGACGCTTCTGATTAAATAAATAGACGTTCGTCGCCGTTCCATCGGACGGGATATAAATCGGGTCCATTCAATTTGTGAGATTTACATTTTTCGATAAACAGTCGAGCGGAATGTGCATCAAGACAGTCGAAGGCTATACGGAGACAAAAGGCTGTCATTTGGCTTGCCAAGATTTAACGATGGGATTTCAATATGGGCGGCGAAAGATCGCAAAGCTATAAGTACCAACACAACATGGAGCGGATGCATGAGATAGTGTAGATACGTGACTACCATTGGCATCTTGTAGAACTGTACGTAAGCACAACTTCCTCTTTCGGTCCCATGCATCTGTGCACAGGAAGGCTTTTGGTTCTCTCTTCTGCAGTTTGGTTCTAGGTCTTTTTTATTGTTCTTTTCTCAACATTGGTCTGAGACGTTCTTTTGCTTTTGGAATCGATGTTTCGCTGTGCTTGCATGCTTTTGGCAATTTTTTGAAGTGTTTCTCGGCTTCTTTTGGACACTTCGTTTGTTTGGATAAATCTTGCCATTTGGTGAGATGGACCATGGACGATGCCGCTGGGTGTTAAGTGAGGGCACCACTAAGGAACCTTGGTGAGATGGACCGTGGGTGATGACGAGGAGGACGGAGTTGCCACAGAATCACCGATGAGGACGTCACGATGGCGGGGCACTGGGCACACATGTGGATAAGGGGAGGTCGGCTTCGCGGTGATTGCCATGCTTGGGGACGGCGAACGCGAGGGCATGGTGGGAGGAGAGAGACGCGAGGGAGAGTGAGAAGCGAGGCAGGAGGAGAAGGGTTGCATGCTTTGTGACTGATGAGGGGACACGTGGCTAGGATCTACATGGGGGCCTCACGGAATCTAGTTTACAGCAATGCTGTATAGAATTATCTTTACAAAGAGGTTTCCACATTTACGTCGAAAATTAAACCGAACCCAACCGTATTTCTAATTCGGTTCGCTCTTTCCTTCGATTTTATTTTCAGATTACTTCAAACTACCAAGTCCCCAGGCCATCTGCGTTACAGGCTTGTGGCCTGGCCCAAGTGGCCGACTACTCTTCGAGAGAGCCCGTGCTGGTTGCATGGCGACACATTTTTTTTAATTTATATTTATTTTTATTCTTTTATGCAAAAAAGTATCCCGCTTCAGAAATTAGACAGAAGTAGCGCCCGTCGAGCTTTGAAAGTGCGATCGCGCTTTGGATGATCGACCGGTTGCTCGCCCTGTAGCAGAATTGCCGCGGAGGACAGGCACCACCCTGTCGCGGTTTGGATGCACGACAGGGACTTGCTCAGCGACCCATTCCATCAGGAACAGTACCGAACCGATTTTCGAATCATTTTTTTCGCTATATCTTTTGATTAGTACCTCCGCTTACCGAACCGATTTCAAAAATGGGTTCCTGATATTTTTTCGAACAAAACTAGGCCAGACTTGTCATATTAAATTTTTTATGGCAAGTCTGGCCTAGTTTTGTTCGAAAAAATGTCAGGAACCCATTTTTGAAATCGGTTCGGTAAGCGGAGGTACTAATCAAAAGATATAGCGAAAAAATGATTCGAAAATCAGTTCGGTACTGTTCCTGATGGAATGGATCGCTACTGTGCTGCCTGTCGTGCTTTGGGCGAGCGACAGCCTCCTATCACTCTTTCGGCACCGGTCCTCCTGCAGCAGCTTCGGAGCACCGGCCGGTCGCCCGGTAGAGAGCGATCAGCCATGGATCGCTCGTCCAGAGAGCGACCGGCACCTATTTTTGCTTAGTCTCTAAACAGTCAGTCATTTTTGTGTAAAATTTTTTTAAAAATATAAAAAAAAATTTTACCGAGGAGGAGGAGGAGTGGCTTTTGGCATGCATGCCAGCTCCGGCCCCGGGCCCGGCCCGGCCCGACGCCCAAATACCTTCTAGAAATGCAGTAGTACATACTCGGGCAGGCTCAGCACGCAGCGACAATGCTTCTACCATCGAATCCTCCATGCCGACGCCCTCTCCCTCTGCTCGATCTCCTCCTGGACCCGTTCCACAGCACACGCTGCCATTCCTAGCTCTTTCTACAAAAATAACAGTGGCAGTAAGCCTCGTTTGGCTCTCACCTCGCGGGGGTTTTTTTGGTGGAAATGCACGCGTGCTTCGCAGCTTTGCGTAGCGGTGAAAGACAAGCGGTCCTCGGCCCATGGCTATTATAGACAGGGTGTACGTACAAGCGCGCTGGTATTCGATTCTCCCCTCCCATGCACGCTTTTCAGCGCGAAAGCAGGGGAAAAGGAGCTGGGACTGGGAGACAAAGCGACCGACAGCAGTGTTGCCGCGGGCCCATGTGTCATTGGCACGTCCCTCCGGGTGCGTCAAGGTACGTGCTTTGAGGAGAGAGGAATTCCAAGCGTCACGCCTGCTGCGATGCGAGCACCCCAGAGGGGAGGGGACCACCCCGACTAAAAAAGGAAGCAGGGGCGGTCCAACGCCCATCGGACCGCGCCTCCCTCCGACGCCCGCGCTGGATCCAACGGCCAGCGTTAGATCTTAAGCAAATATTTGTTATTTTTGTTTCGCCATGTAAAAAAATTAAAAAAATTAAAAAAATGACAAATATTATCTAATCAATGTCAGGTACCACATATATTTATTCGGATCAGCATGACCAAATATTAATTTTTATAAATGTTTTTTAAAGAATAACCTAAATGCATAAATGTTTTATATAAATATAAAAATGTATGTGGTACCTGACATTGATTAGAGAGTATTTATGATTTTTTTAATTTTTTTATTTTTTTACATGGCGAAACAAAAATAACAAATGTTTGCTCAAGATCTAACGCTGGTCGTTGGATCCAACGCCCAACGCGTGCGTCGGAGGGAGGCGCAGTCCGATGGGCGTTGGACCGCCCCCGCGTTGGTTACAACTACATAGCCAATGGTGGACCATTCCGTAGGTAATCTAGCAGATATATAATATAAAAAATACAATGAAAAACGGATGTGGATAATGCATGAATATTGCCTATGATTTCTAGTTTAGGACATCTCCAAATTATCTAACTTATCTTTTACTTGGATAAATTTAATTAGATAACATGCCGAGACCGAGGTTTAAGAGCATATCTAATGGTAGAGTCGATCACTAGCTATGCTCCATATCATCGATAGACAATATATAGACAAACTCTTCGATAGGTTAGCTATAACATCGTCTCTAAAATTAATTTAAACTCATATGTAATATGGTGCATGCACCTTGCAATCCGCAATAAACTAACTCTTCTCTCCTCTCCTCCTCTCTCCACACAAGCAAAAAGATGAGGTGGAGTATCCGTAACTAGCTGATTTGACAACGTTGGAGATGCCTAACAAATCTAAAGCATTGTAACGGATAAAACATAAAAGATAAAAATGTGGATGAATAGTAAAAATGAGGTGCAAAAAATGAATATTGCATAGGATTCCTAATATAGAATGCCATTGGAAATGAACTTATATACGTCATCGCGTAGGAGTGGACTCATCTTTTGTCAACAGATGAGCTTCATTAATTAAAATGCCGCTAACATGGTTTATCTGGCCGCTATTACGTCGGTTTCATCTTTTTTAATTATTCTTGGCACTCCATCGAATTTTGTCTTATACTCCATTGTCTCCTCCTTTCTTCCGAAGTCTAGCGACTCCCAACCACGCTGTTGCCTACACCAACCCACGATATACCTCCACGTCGTTGCCACCGCCTCCAAATTCGACAACTCTTTAGAGCCACCGCCACCATCATTCGGTGGAGTCACCCACACTGACCCTGCTATTTTTTTACTACCTGTGCCAACCCACAACAGATGAGCTTCATTAGAATGCCACAGCCAATGTTTGCCCGCTTCATTTTATGTCACTTTTGTCCTTTTAAAACATTTTTGGCATTTTATAAATTTTGCCCATTTCTCTATTGCCTCCTCTTCTCTTTTAGAGTCTGATGACTCATGACCACGCTGTCGCACACACTATCCCACAATGCGTCTCCACGTCGCTGCCACCGTCCCCAAGTATGACGACTCTTTAGCACCGCTATCACCATCATTTGATAGAGCCACCCACATCACCCTTGCTACCAAATGCGCCAACCCACGACGTGTTACAAATAAACCACTACCCCGCCTTTGATGATAGTGAGGCCCTTGGTGGAACCCTTGGCGAAACGATGGAAACAACAAGATCGAGCTTGGCAACGGACCGTTGGAGAAGGCAGCGACTTCATCTCCAGCCTGCCTTTGTTGCTCCTTGGATGAACCACCCCCATCATCGTCTTCTACCGTCAAGATGTAGAAGAGAGATAGAGAGACTGGTGAAGGGACAAAGGCTGCTTACTAAAGCGGTGATGAACGTTGCTAGGGAAGATGAATCTCGCTAGAAAGGAGAAATGGAATTGACAGAGGTGATGTGTCATTTCCCAAATATGACCAAGGGAAAACTAGCGAAACGACGTGATAAAAAGAAAATCTGGTATATAAACGACGATAGTTACCTTTTAATGAACTCTATCTGCAGGATGGTGAACAGATGTCTACTTTTGCACCATGGCATATAAACAATTTTCTCTTGCCCCGTCTTGGGCACACTCCAGGGTACTTCGTGCACCACCAAACTTACTACTCGACGTGTCGGTCAGTAGGCCCAAAGAGTTATAGGTATGTCGTCAGTAAAGAATGATCGACTGAGTGTGCAAGAAGGAACAAAAAAAAAGACTGTTTGGTCTGGAGCTGAGTCGCTTAGAGAAACTTTTAGCAGGTTCGCTATGTTTTCTAAATCACTATTTATTTCATGTATTTCTATTTTCTCCGATAGTCTCTATGTCTAAAAAAATATAGAAACGTGATATCATGTCTCCAAATTTAAAAAGTTATACGGAAGACAAAGCCCCATGCTTTCAGCTTTAGCTCGCTTGAGCCCCTTTTGCTTTATCCGAATCTATCTGTGTTGCTTGCGGCATCAACAATAAACGGAAATAAAGCACTCCTACTTGAATACTATTAGTAGCGCCAACCAGAGAACGCCACGTGGTTGAATGCCGATTGTCCGGGGGGCACGGCTGGGAAAAGGCCTTCCTCCGATTGGGCCCACATTTGCCATGTCACATACCTACGTGACAGCCGCTGGTTTGCTAGCGCCACGACAGCTAGGTAGTAGTCCAAGGATTCTGGCTCATATCCTTGCGCTGTTGCGCACAAGACAGCAGTGTTACAAATAACAATTGTCCGATGCGTACCATGCATGTGTCGAAGAGACAGCACCAGATCAGGGGCACTGACTATTCATTCACCTACAAGCTATACCTATAGACAATGACATTACCTTAACTCTAATTAGCGGAAAAACCATTTCTACAACAATTGATCTATTCTTAGCACAGAACATAGAAATAACACAGGCTCCACATCTTACTGAAAGTAAATAAGCTTTTTACAGACTAGCTCCTCGTCAAAAATCATTTTATAAGTCTCCTGACACTCTCTTCTCTGTCTAAACAAATGGTACATGTGTTTTTTTTCTCATAGCCAGGTTGTTGTACTTCATTAGAGATACCTTTCCCAAAAACGCACTTGGTCGAAACCAACAACCTACGACTCGTCCTAAAAACGATATCTTTGTACCACCTGTACGTACATGCCATGTGGCCACTGTTTCAGAGTTCGTTTTTTTTCCTCTGCAGGGTTTTTTTATCTGAAACCATGTAAAAATTATAATCTAAAAAAATTACGAGGTCTTAAAAAATTGTAAAACTGTGAACCAGAGTTTATTTCCGATGATAGTTTTTAGTTTTAATTTAAATGGTAAAGAAGAAGGGCCACAATCTGAGGTCAGATTTAAGCCACTTCGATGTCTGCTAAGTCATCATATGTTATTCTTTTAATACACGGACAGAGTTTTTGTATTTTTTTTTTTCAAATTTTGCCATAGAAACTATGGTCTTGCTTGTTATGGCTTAAATTAAAATTGCTGAATTTTTTTTTACAAACCAAACGATGTATCACTTTGTAGTTATTTTGTGGGGTTTTAAATCGATCTTCTCAAAATTTCTAAAATATATTTTTATACTTTTTGGACCTCAAGTCCTTTCTTGAGAGGGTCACAGCTTTGTCAGATTATAATTTTTAGCTGGTTTCAACTGGAAAGACAAGACCTATGATAGAGCATGTCCCTTCGCATTTTGCCTGACGCAACGATAGGATGTGTCTTTTACCGGCGTGTTTGTTGTGTTTGATGGAATGGTTGGTTATTTTAGTGGATAAAATGAATTTGCTATCACAACTATCATGGTGGGTAGTTTTAATGGATGAAATAGATTTGTTATGGTGAGTCCGAGTCTAAGCGAGCCATGAGCTAAGGACATCTCCGACTATTTCTAACTTAGGTCAATTTAGACACTATTCAACCACTATTTACATCTCCTTTCCACTGCTTATGGCATTTCTCTCTCATTTATTTTATTGTCTACGGGCTTCAACTTAAGTTCAATTCGACATGCGCTAAGCACGTGGCCCTCTCACCAGAAGTTAAAAAAATAGCGCTAAGATACTGATCCTAGCGACGACGAATATACCGGCCCTGGTAACACTGTTTGGCCGCATATGGATAATGGATTGTTTGGGCAGAGTTGTTCGAGTTTACTGTGTGCTTGGTGGACAAAACCTGTGCGAGCCTGTGGCAGCTGAGAGGCAGCGGGAGCGGTTGGCCTGCCCAGCTGCAGGCAGCCGTCTGTCTGTCCTAGGGACGCAGACACGCGGTAGGACATTACCGACGCAAGTACCCTTCGGAAATCGCATCCCAGTGTACTCTGGATGTCCTAATCTTTGGGGCTCTGGATGTCACAGCACGGCGATGGGCGATGGGTCATGGATCCCATGATTCGCTGGGGTATCGGGTGCTTTCTGCTTTGCGTGCGGTACTGGCTATCCTTTTATTCTCTACCGTGCTCGCTGCTCGCTGCTCGCGGTGCTCCACTATTCGCTGTGTTGTTGGGGACTTGGGGCCTTTGGGGGCTGATCAAGGAAGTTTATTAGTTAATGGTAATGGGCGTACTAGCAGTGACTATATATGCTATCAGAGGAAATTTACATTTGAATAATTCTCTGAGGAAAGGGCTAAGAGGAACAGTCAAACTATATGCAAATATACATGTAACCACACTTTCTTCACTTTCTTATACATGCGTAGAATTAATACAGTAGATAACATATCACAAATCATGCCATTTGTATTGTTTCGTTTTTTTCTTTCGTCCTAGGTCAAGAGATAACCCATAGATCCATGTACTCCTGCAAAATATTTGGATATATAATCATGTGGGCACCCGTAGCCCAACTATTTTCCTTTGAATGGTTACTTGTACGTGGCTTTATTTGATCTATGGATTTATGAATACACACGAGCTTGCTATATGTAGAAATATATCATCATGTATACGGCATGTTACATGTTATAGATAGATAACATCGAGAGTAGGTCACGTCTATTTTTCTCTCGACCAAGTAAAAGAATATTGTAATACTCGATATTTGATTCAGATCCAATATGAATGCATAGAGGATGAAGGGGCTACCTAACATTGCCACATTAAAGATTAGTCATACCCCAGCAGCTTAGATGGTCATTTGGTTCTAATCTAAACATAGGCAAAGCCATAAATGTTAGGCATGGTGTTGCCATAGAATATTTTGCCTAGGCTACGACGATGAAAATGGTCGCCACACATTTCTCTGGCGAACGAAGCTCGCGGCTAGGAAAGATAGTTGTGGATATGAACCAAACACCGCTTAATAACAATAGTCAAGTTAATGACGCCATAGGTGTGGCAAACTGCTAAACTTAGGCTAGGCAAATTTAGTTGAGAACCAAACAGATTCAAAATTAGTCCATTGCTCATGAGTTGCTCGGGCTCAACCTGCCTTATCTCATACGACTAACAAGCCGAGCCCTTGCTCATAATTCTCAGCTTGGTCATCAGTCGAGTCGAGTCAGGCATGAGCTCGCTCGTGGCATAGTCAATCCTAGCAAAAGACATACACTAGTCACACGAGCTCTTGCTTTTTCATCTATGCGACCCATTCTCTAACCCTCAGTTAATCCTAGTAAGGACAAACACTAGTCACACGATATTTTCTTTTTCATCCATGACACCCTATTTTCTAACCCGCACACCCTTTTCTTTTTCTTCCATCTTCCATCTACTATCTCACCGAAATAATTAAGTAGGCGCCGCCTCTACTCACCTCCTTCTTTGCACCACCCTTCCAACCTCCTCCAACCTACTTTTCTCCTCACCAGCCCCTTCATATCTAACAGGCGGCAGCCCCCCGCGAGAGTTGGTTCTCTTTTATCGTAACGATGTGGCTTCTTATATGCTTTCGGTTCGGCAACGAAATAAACCAAACCAAAACAAATCAAACCAAACCTCTATTTCATACAAACTCAGTTATTTTCACCGCTACTTATATATATCCATGCAACACAATTTATAGATCCGACACTCCGAACCTAGATCCGGATCGAAAAAAAGGAAACAAATATAGGATGGCCACTGTCCGCTTCGGATCGGGACCGTTTTCACCACCACTCCACTACAAGTGACCTTGCTTCCGCCGGAACCGCCACGCCACCCCTTGCCCCCTAGCTTGCGCCGCCCGCTCCCCCGCTGACCCTGCTGCTGGGCTCCTCCCCACGCCAGCGACGCCGCCGCCGCCTCTCCTTACGTGCGCCGCCACCGTAATCCTCCTCTCCTTGCCTACGGCGCCGCCGCTCTACTCCCCGGACGACGCGCGGCTGTGGGCTTCCCCTCCACTAGGTCTCCGGCGAGTGCTGCAGGCTGCAGCAGCCAGCAGGTACCCCTCGCACATCCATGGTAGCCCGGGCAGCTGCCTCCCCGGCCCGGGCGGTGGATCCGCCGATGGCATTACGGCTTAATTTCTCTAGGTTCATGATTCATAAGCAGGAATGAACGGGAGTCGGCAGATGGAGCTCCACTACATAAACACTGGATTTCCGTACACAATCACCGAGAGCTTCATGGATTTTTTTGAAGGCCTCACGTATGCTCATGCTGATTTTGCTCTTGCAGATGCTTTTCAGGATCAGGTAACAATAACAGCATTGCCATTTTTCTCAATCTGCCCTGTGCAACAGCTAGCCGATTCCATCTCCTTGAATCCTCGACTGCCAATGCTTGATTTTACACTGCTTTTGAAACAACCTAGATTTTCCATGGATTATTAAGTCGGTTTTTACCAGGGAATAATTAATGTTGTTCAATATCTTCAGCTACCTTATGGACCAAATTTGGTAGTTTTTTTTTTCGGGAAAAATGTAAATGCGAATTTTTGATGGTTGACATTCTGCGCAAGTCTAATATTTTTATCTGTAGGAATAGAACACATTTTTAGCCTGATACTAACTTCTTTTAACAAAAAGAGTCATATGACAACGAGAAAATGGTGATTCCCAGAACCGTACTTCTCACGTACACGCAAAAATAAATCTTGAAAATTATCCAGAATGGATGTCTCAATCCTGACCTTAGGTACTGATCTCGGTTATCATTGTGTGGTTAACTTCTTATTTCTTGTTAATGTGCAGGCTAATCCGTACTGGACAATGATGCATACAAACTCGTATAAGTATGGATATTCTGGGGCAGGAAACGATTACAGTTATGGACATGTTTATGACATGAATGATTACATGCATAGAGCAGATGGTGGACGCAGAATATGGGATAACACCTCATCTGTAAACAGCACTGAGTCTCCCAATGTAGGGCTGCAAAGCAGTGAGCCGCATGGATCGCAACCAAGTGCAAATTCTACTACTGAGGAATGTAAGTTCACGCTCACAGTTCATGATCACTTCTAGTTATAGTTAATATAGTGTTCTGGAAATTATATCATATTCGATTGTTAAAATAATCAATACTCTCGGATTTTAGCAACATGAGCATCTCTGGCTAAGGCACCAAAGGATCAATGACAATATTTTGAACTTCCTGCAGTTAGTTTTGTACTGTGTACCCTTGGGTCTATAGTGGGACCTTTTTTTGGCAGAGTGTTGTATAGTTCTGCATGTTTCTCTTACCTTTAAATATCCAATGAACTTAAGTCTGCTGTAATCATGCTAGTTTCAATGGCTTTACTGGTTTAAATGCTTAGTTGAATATTTAGTAGTGGTGAAGTTATTTTTCATTGCAACTCAATACATGCACAGTCATACACATTGAAATTTATAAAATGACTGGATCTTATTTCTTGAAAACTAACTGTGTCTACATTGGGGTCTATGACCTATCCATCAGTGTGAACAAAATCATATGCATTTCTTGTTTGGTTTGCAGCCTAATCTTGCCACACCTAACCTAGTCACGCTACATTTTATGTGTTTGGTTCCTGCCACAATTGTCGCGCTTGTGGCACCACACTTTTCTTAGAATCCTGTCCTGTGTGTCGTAGAGTTTTTTTTTTCCACACCTTGCCTAAGCTTAGTTGCTCGATTTCACACAGACCATAAAAAATGTGGCTTGCCACACTTAGCTAGGCTTAAGGGTCCTCTTCAACTGAATAGTAACGGAACAACTAGATTTGAATAGTTCTCACATAAATAGTAACATGACAACTAGATTTGAATCTTTCCCTTCAAGTCATACAGTTGACATCAACATAAAACCATCTTCATTTTGGCACTCTGATTTTGTTTCCACTTACAGGCATCCAACAACCAACACACCAAAATTCAAGCAGTCCTCAGGTAAATTATTGTTTTTGCGGTGATTATCTTATTATAACTAGTCTCCTGCAAATATGCATGGTTGGACTTGCCTACCCTCATGTTCTTACAATTCACCTTAACTCGTATCATTCCAAGTCAAAATGGTGAACTACAACCATGCCATTATAAATTTTCCACTTTGCAGAAATGGCACTCCTCAGTCTATGACATGTGAGTCGATGGCCTACATGCGATTGTCACATGGAGTGACATTTTTGCAAAATGGCAACTTTATAATTGTCTTGTTTGATTAATATGTGAATTTTATTTCTCATTTCCTCAGAAGGTACCGAATCATGATTGGTGTAGTATCTAATTCCCCTCGGTGCTCTGTAATTTACTCATGTGTTGTGTGCTGACTACTGAGTATTATCATGGCCTCCATTTTATTCACTGAAAATCGTTTATGCTATATTTTCAGGTTATTTGGCAGGACAATATCGATCCTGACAACATGACATATGAGGTTAATGACTTCTCTTTCATGTCTCGTCTTAGCATGTTATAGTAGCTGTTTTATGTAACACTGACACTTTTAAATATGTATCGTTTTGTTTTTTTCCATATTTTATATCTTGAGCGAGATAGGTAAAAGGCTGAAGAGACATCACAAACTATTAAATTGGTAGATGGTGTATGTTTCATTTGAGTGCTACCAGGCCCAATATACTCAAGACACTAAGGATTCTGTGACTCCTTGATGGCTGATGCAAGTTAAATTATTGGGTTGATTTAGTTTGCTTTTCCAGTTAATGCACTAGAAGTTTCCTATTTGCAATGTTGATCTCTGCCTTTGCAACTCAAATGTTATATGGGGCCTAGAAGTTCCGAATTCATTATCTGCATGTAGAGGGAAACAAAGTAGCAACATGGAATTATATTAGGCTCCTCTAAATTTATAGAATTATATTCATTTTTGATGTGTTTATATGAAATTCATGCTTGTTACAGACAACTGCAATATAGCTTCAATGGTTAAACTATGTATTCTCGATAAACTAGTTACATTATTCACTAAGACCCACATAATCACGTATGGGCTTAGGAAAAGGATCCCTCAAATATTTGGTAGTCGTTGTTAAACCAGATCGAATATTTTATGAAATGTTTGGAGTTTTCAAAACGGAAGCTAGAGCAGCTATTTTCATAGCTGCTAGTAAATGTGCATAATGAGACAAATCATTTATCGGGGAAGTTTTATCATTTATTTCATCGCAATACAAATCTTATGTTTCTTCTCTCGCCTGTTTAATTGTGCACTTTATTTGCTAATGAGTTTTTCTTGACAGGAATTGTTGGATTTGGGTGAGGCGGTTGGGACCCAAAGCCGTGGTCTGTCAGAAGAACATATATCCTTGCTCCCGGTCACAAAGTACAAGTGTGGCTTCTTTTCAAGGAAGAGAACACGACGTGATAGGTCTGATCTTGTTGTAATCTTTTCATGCCAGACATTCTTGAATCTTGACTATGATTTGCGCTGCCCTCAAAAGTATGCCATATCACTATATACCAGTTCTGTCTGCATTGATATGTTCCTACATCCTTCGCGTGATATGGTTTCTGATTACCGTGAAGAATGCATATATGCAATATCTGCAGCAACTTCGTGCCATTTCTTATTTATATACGAATTTAATTATATATTCTTAAATAGAAACGAATTTGACTTGGGATTTCCTATTGGCTAACAGATGTGTAGTCTGCCAAATGGAGTACAAGAGAGGTGATCTGCAGATGACACTCCCCTGCAGGCATGTATACCATGCCAGCTGCGTGACAAGATGGCTTAGCATCAACAAGGTCAGCAGTCTGTAAACGAAAAAATTTATGCCTGCCTCCCATCTTTCCACTCTGCTTCTTTGGCTTACAAGGAGCATACGCTTCTTGTGCAGGTATGCCCTGTTTGCTTTGCTGAAGTTCCTGGCGAGGAGTCCAAGAGGCAATGAGTTATGAGTTATGACCACCACAAAGATCTTCGCCCAGATACATCGTTTCTGCTTGGAGGCAGCTTCGCCCTCCTGGCCTTTAAATTTGTGTATTAGAATCATATCACCAAAATAGGTTATAAGCAGACGTAGTTGAAACCGCACCCGAGAGGTTTGCTGTAGACCGTAGATTTGGACTATGAACTAAAACCCTGTGCTAAATGGCAACATGCTTGGTCGCGCACGCATTGTGAGGTGTTTTTTATCACTGCAAAGAGCATGTGCTAGTTTGTGTTGAATTGGTTAAAATTTTGCGAACAACGGAAAGATTCATTTGTTATATGTCTTGCTTGGGCCTGTCAGCTTGCATTTCTTGCTTCTTTTGGCATGATATGTTTGTGATTGTAACTCTTCAGATCGCTAAAGCTTTATACCAGGATCAGGTGAATTTGTCCATGGGATAGAGGCCTGATAAGCAGAATATTCTCCCGCATACTTATGTAGCCTTGCCTTCTGCAGTTAGCAAGTCCTTGCTCCCATATTTGCCATGAAAACTACTTTCTCGGTGCTGACCGTTGCACGTCATTCTTGGTTTTCATGTAGCGCCCGCCTTAATCCTCTGCTAACACTAGATGATAGATCATACCGTACAAGGTCAAACTGCATCAATCAATCAATCTATTGATACAATCTTCTATCTTCTATATATTGATACAAGGCCCTTAACCGGTCGGCCCTGGTTATGCCATGTGGCACCCTAGGGAAAAAATTCCAAAAAATATAAAATAATTTTAAATTTTTTAAAAAATATTCAAAACGCACTAATGCCTTACAAAACTAATGTCACAGGCGCTTAAACCTCGCTAGTTTTTGTTATTTGCTAAAAACTGTTTTTCAGTTGTTCCCGTTCACAGTCATACGGAAGATTCTAAATCCTCGATACATTCCAATAGCATGCATATCAATTCTTTCTATATAACAAAGGGCCTAACCAGCCGCTCGCTGGTTAGGCCGCTCCCAGACGCGCCACGTCACTCGGTTTTGCATAGGCCACGTCGGCTGAAAAACAGCGGTCGTCCGATCTTCTTGTGAAATCAAATCCGGCCGTCCATTCTAAAATAACATTTAAAACAAAATGTTCTGCACAATATTCAACAAGGCCTCTTGGCTAGCCGAGAGAGCTCTCAACTCGAAGACGAGCGTTCAACTCCTCCTTGCGCTCGCTTATCGTTGATTTTTTCCAGTGGAGCGCGCTGCGTCGCTGGAGACCAACGAGCGAGCGGAGTGCCACTGCCAGGTAGTGTTGTGCCATTTTTTCCCCTCTCGCATTTCTTTTTTTTTGTGGGTCAAAAAAAGTTTAAAAAATTGAAAGTTTCCGAAAATGAAACCATTGCTGCACAAAGAACATCCATAAAAATTTTGGTGTTTTCCAAATTTTTCCAGCTCTAAATTTATTTACAAATGGTTTGCTCTTTCTTATTAAGGGCATATTTCTTCTAGATCTTCCGCTTTTGAATTTTAGTTATGGTAGGTCACAAAGAACATAAATTTGAAAGTTGCAGAACCATATGTCTGCAAAAGAACATCCGAAATTAAGATTTTTAAAGAACTATGTTTTCATAATGCAAGATTCGAACTAAGGATTTTGTCACAAAAATTCATAAAAACTGAAGGTTCCAAAAAATTAAACCATACATACACAAATAACATCCTTAAAGAGTTTGGTGTTATACAAAACTCTTCGAAGCACAAATTTACAAATAATTCTCTCTTTCTTATTAAGGTCATATTTTTTTCTCGATTTTCCATCTTTCAATTTTACTTATGGTAGGTAAAAAAAAATCATAAATTTGAAAGTTTCAGAAATGTGCCTTCAAAAGAACATATAAAATTAAAATATTTGAAAAATTAAACTTTTTATAATGCAAGAATCGAGCTAAGGATTTTATCTTTGGCAGGACACAAAAAAAATAAAAAATTGAAAGTTTCCAAAAAAAAATTAAACCATCAATGCACAAAGAATTTTTAAAGAATTTTGTTTACAAACCAAATGATGTAATATTTTGTATTTATTTTGTGGGGTTTTAAATCGTTCTTCTTAAAATTCCTAAAAAAAAATTTTATTTTTTTTGAACTCTCAAAAACCTCTTGAGGGGTCACAACTTTGTTAGACAATAAATTTTAGCTGGTTTAAACTGAAAAGACAAGGCCTTATGATAGAGTATGTCCCTTCGGCTTTCACATAATGCGGTGTGACTGCGTGAACGATAGGATGTGTCTTTTTTCTGATGTGTTTGATGGAATGATTTATAATCATATATATTATGGTGGGTAATTCTAATCGATGAAATAGATTTGTTACAATGAGTTCGAGTCGAGCGAGCCACGAGCTAAGGACACCTCCAAGCATTCCTAACCTAGTCCAGCTTAGACACTATTCAACCACTATTTACACCTCCTTTTCACTACTCATGGTATTTATCTCTCTTTATGTTTTATTTACTACATTACTATGTCACTCCAATTTAAGCCTCATTACTACTCGAAAAAGCCCGGTCCAGCGGGACCAAGCCCAAGCCCGGCCCGACGCTCCGGGCTTCGGTTTCGGGCCCGAATCTAGCCCGAAGCCCGAGAGCCCGGCCCAGACAGGGCTTGATGCACAATTTTCTCGGGCCCGAGCTCGGCCCGGCCCGACGGCCTGGCTTCAGACCGAGGCCTGAGCCCGGCCCAATGCACCGGTCGGGTCGACCCGGGCCGGGCCGCCCATGAACAGGTCTACCCTAAACATATAGCCCTCCTACCGGCAGTTAAAAAAAGGGGGCGACTTGGCAACGGGATCCCGTCGGGTGGGCGAGCCGACGGGATAGGCCCAGTGGCCCGCGTGCGCTCTCAAACGGCCCAGTGGCACGCCTCCTTGCCGTTGTAGCACAACCGTCGTCACCTCGCGAGTTGCAGCCGTAGCCAGTAGCGCCCTTTGCCTCGCAGCTCAGTCGTGCGCCGCCTCGGGTCGCCGCCGCTCGCACGCCGCGCCGCCGCCTTGCTACTCCTCGGGCCGAACCGACCCCGCTGTCGCGTCCCTCTCGCCCATGCGCAACTCCCCTACCTCTCAATCGTGCCGCGCCGCCACCCGTCGCCGCCCCGCCGTGAGACGCCGCCGTCCGCCGCAGCTCGTCGCCGCGCCTCCGCCGCCCAAATCGCCGCTCCCATAGTGTTCCCCTCGAACACCCCCCCCCGGTTCCCTCCCATCGGTTTCCCCTCTCCGGAGCTCGTCAGAACACCCCCAAGGCCGTCCCCAGCCCCTTCCCGTGCGTCTCCCCTGCTCCAGGTTTGTCTAGAGGTTGAAGACGACCAGCTAGTTGGCCAGCCCATCTCCAAACTCGGTATCATGGGAAGGGTATCGTATATCACAAATCAAGTATCGGATCAGAAGTATCATCCATCATTAGGTAAAAAAAAAACAGGTATCAGATCAGGAGGATCATCGAGTATCGGATCAAAAAAATAAGTATCATCGATTATCAGGTCAAAAAAATCAAGTATCGGATCAGAAGTATCATCTAGTATCGAGTCAAAAAAACAAGTATCGGATTCAAAAAAAGTATCGGATCAGAAGTATAATCGATTATCAGGTCAAAAGATCAGGTATCGGATCAGAAGTATCATAGGTTACTAGATAAAAAATAGGCATTGGATCAAAAGTATCATCGAGTATCGGGTCAATAAAAACAAGTATCGGATCAGAGGTATCATCAAGTATCAAGTCAAAAAATGAAGTATCGAATAATAACTATCATCGAGTATCGGGTCAAAAAATTAGGTATCAAATCATAAGTTTCATCGAGTATTGGATAAAAAATAAGTATCGGATTTAAAAAAGTATCGGATCACAAAATATCATCGATTATCAGGTCAAAAAATCAGGTATCAGATCAGAAGTATCAGTGCTATCGTCGAGTTTCAGTATCGAAAAAAGTATGAATTTTAAGTGTCAGGTATCACAATTAAAACAGTGAATTCTTCTAAAAAGAAAAATAGTAAAATTTAAATAAATAAATGTGTAAAATTATGAAAATAAAATACAGAAATAGTATAAGTGAAACCATGTAGACTAATACCATGATTAATTTAGTCATGTACATGTAGTACGTAGTTTGCTGCAGTAGCTAATTAGATTGACATGCAACTGCAATACGCGAATTGCGCATGGATGCGGCGTGCAAAAAACGCCAGCCGAGCACAAGAACTAGGTGCTAGCGAGCGCGGGGATCAGGTGGGTTAGCGCGGGAAGCCAGTGATCCGCAACGATCGGACGGTGGATGCCTATCTTGTCCGATCGTGTGTGGAACGGGATCCCGTTAAGAAGATTTTCTCAAAAAGTATTGGTATCGGATGGTATCAGGTTGGTGGTATCGTCGAATGTCGGCATCGGAAAAAGGTATCATAAGGGTATTAACAAAGAAATATCAGTATCGGTGGTATCAGGTTGGTGGTATCGTCGACTTTCATGGTATTATTGAGTTTCGAAAAAGGTATCATATATCACAAACAAAAAGTATCGGGCCTGGGTGTCGAGTATCGGTGGTATTAGATTGGTGGTATCGTCGAGTTTCATGATATCATTGAGGTATCGAAAAAAGGTATCACAAGACTAGAGTACATCTGAAAAAAAAAACGCTTTTGAAACTGAATTAATAAAGTAACAGAAAAATCGAAGAACTAAAAAAGTTAGTGAAAATTTTACCATTAGCTTGATCTCAATTTTATAAGATTTTTGGTTTTGGATTCATTAAATATCAAGAGAATATGAATTTCTAATAAATTTTAAAAAATGGTTGTCAACGTGTGCAACAAAACTAGCTAGTAGTGCTCATATGGTTTGATCTTGTGCATGTGTTGGGGCGGCAAACACGCAAAAGAGGATGCAGAGTAGAAATTAGCAAGGGCATGCAAAAGGTCGAGACGGCAAAGCGAATTTCGTACCGGCGAGCGCGGGAAAAGCGGATCCGTGCAGAGTGCGCACCGTGCGAGAAGCGCGCGGAGACGCAGATGGCAGCAAGCGCGCGGATCAGATCGGACGGCTCACACCTATCCCGTCCGGAAGAATTTCTGTAAAAAAATCGCGCTATCATATACTCCGTGATCCTAGCGACGACCGGGCGACCGGCCCAGCTGGTAAAACACTGTTTGGCCGCATATGGATAATGGATTATTTGGGCAGAGTAGTTCGAGATTACTGTGTTTTTGGTGGACAAAACCTGTGTGAGCCTGTGGCAGCTGAGAGGCAGCGGAAGCGGTTGGCCTGCCCATTACCGACGCAAGGCAAGTACCCTTCGGAAATCGCATCCCAGTGTACTCTGGATGTCCTAATCTTTGGGGCTCTGGATGTCACAGCACAGCGATGGGCGTTGGGCGATGGGCGATGGGTCATGGATCCCATGATTCGCTGGGGTATCGGGTGCTTTCTGCTTTGCGAGTGGTACTGGTTTTTTTTTTTTTACCTCTTTTCGGGTACAGTAGTATCTGTACGCGCCCAATTCACTCACACATCCAGAACCGCTACCCATATGGACACTCTACTACACATATGGCAACAAGGCATGAAGAGCCATGCCAGAGCCCTCTATAAATATTAAATTGAGAAAACCCGGTTTTTATTCTCTCCCGTGCTTGCTGCTTGCTGCTTGCTGCTTGCTGCTCGCAGGGGTATATATGTAAAAGCAGCGGCGTGAGAAGCTAATACTATTATTCGCTGTTTGTTGGGGGCTGGTCAAGGACGTTTATTAGTTAATGGTAATAATAATGAGCGTACTAGCAGCGACTATTATATATGCTATCAGAGGAAATTTACAGTTGGATAATTCTTTGAGGAAAGGGCTAAGAGGAACGGTGAAACTATATGCAAATACGTGTTACCACACTTTCTTCACTTTCTTATACGTGCGTAGAATTAACACAGTAGATAACATATCACAAATCACGTGATATGTATTGTTTCGGTTTTTTCTCTGGTCCTGGGTCAAGAGATAACCCATAGATCCATGTACTCGTAAAAAATATTTGGATATATATATAATCATGTGGGTACCTGTGATCGTAATTCAGCTCAACTATTTTCCTTTGGATAGTTACTTGTACGTGGCTTTATTTGATCTATAGATTTATGAATACACACGAGCTTGCTATCCGTAGAAATATCATCATGTATACGACATGTTAGATGTTGTAGATAGATAACATCGAGAGTAGGCCACAACTATTTTTCTCCTGACCAAGTATAAAAATATTGTAATACTCGATATCTGATTCAGATCCAACATGCATCAAGGGATGAAGGGGCCATTTGGTTCTCAACTTAACGTTGCCACATCAAAGATTAGTCATGCCCCATAGTTTAGGTGGTCGCTTGGTTCTGAACTAAACATAGGATAGCCATAGATGTTAGGCAACTATGTATGGTGTTGCCATCAAATATTTTGCCTAGGTTGTGGCGCAGAAAATGGTCGCCACACATTTATCTGCGAACGAAGCTTGTGGTTGGGGAAAATAGTTGTGGCTAACTAAACACTACCTAATAACAATAGTTGGGTTAATGACGCCGTAGGTGTGGCAAACTGCTAAACTTAGGATAGGCAAATTTAGTTGAGAACCAAACAGGCCCGAAATTAGCCCATTACTCGTGAGTTGCTCGGGCTCAGCCTATCCTTAGCTCACACGACTAGCAAGCCTAACCCTTGCTCTATTCTCAGCTTGGTCGCAGAACCAAGTCGAGCTGAGCCAAGCATGAGCTCACTCGTGGATCAAATCAATCCTAGCAAAGACATACACTAGTCACACAAGCTCTTCCTTTTTCATCTATGCGACACTATTCTCTAACCCTCGGTCAATCCTAGTAAGGACAAACACTAGTCACACAAGCTTTTCTTTTTTCATCTACGACACTCTATTCTCTAATCCGCACACCCTTTTGTTTTTCTTCCATCTTCCATCTTCTCTCTTACCGAAATGATCAAGTAGGCGCTGCCTCTACTCACCTCCTCCTTGCACCGCCCTTCCAACCCACCCTCCTCTGCACCAGCCCCTTCATATCTGACAGGCGGTAGCCCTCTCCCCTTCACCATAAGAGCATGCCCAGCAAAATCGACAAATCACTGTAGCGCCGTTTTCCTGCCTGCCACATTTTAAATTTCCATCTCAGAGCATGCATGCTGCCTGTGCAGTTTGCTGTCCATCTTCTGTTGATGCAGACATCTGATGGGGTAGCTGTTGCACATGCTCTAATAATGTGACCTCTTCTGTACTTTTGGTTCGGTAATGAAATGGAACTGAGCCAAAACGCTATATAGTACAAACTCAGCTTATTTTCACCCCTACTTGTATCTCCATACAGCACAATCTGGGTTCGACACCCCGAACCTAGATCCGGATCAAAAAAATGAAACAAATATAGGATGGCCACTGTCCGCTTCGGATCGGGACCGTTTTCACCACCACACTACAAGTGACCTTGCTTCTGCCGGAAGCGCCACCCTTTGCCCCCTTGCTTGCGCCGCCCGCTCCCCCTCTGACCCTGATGGGCTCCTCCCTACGCCAGCAGCGACGATGCCGTCACCTCTCCTTATGTGCGCCGCCATTGTAATCCTCCTCTCCTTGCCTACAATGCCGCCGCTCTACTCCCCGGACGACGCGCAGCTGTGGGCTTCCCCTCCACTAGGTCTCTGGCGAATGTTGCAGCAGTAGGGATGGCAACGAGGCCATTCCCCGACAGGGAGTGCACCTCGTACCCGTCCCCGAAACAGGAAAAATCCCCCGCTCCCCATCCTTGTCCCCCGTCGGGTTTATGGGGACCCGATGGGTACAATTCGACGATAAGAAATAAACTCCATCCTTTCATAATCAACACACAACATAAATTTACATATCATTATTCAATACTCCAGCCTTCAACAATCAACATTCAACACATAATATAAAAGCACACAAATACTTCATAAAATATAACACATGAATTGTTCACAAGAAATATCACAACAAGCATCCTGTTCAGGAACAAGCATACAAAATAGCTCACAAGTCACAATACATTAATGGTTCAGATTTAAAACTGGAGTACATGAGTAGCATAAGTGAACATTAGTGTGAGATCTTGTGAGGGTTTTGTTTGCTATTCATGTGAGCTCCTGGGCTAACAATTGGTATCAGAGCCACGTTAGTTTCTGCACCATATATATGACGAAGGTCATGTCGCAGACACCGGAAAGTGCAAAATATTGTGGTGATGGCAGCAACGAGGTTATCTTGAGGATTTCGACAAAAAGAAAGTGTCGTAAGTCTTCAGTTTCCGATGCTCACCAACAACAACTATGGGCCTTGGGCAGTGAAGATGAAAATCTTCATGCGGGCGCAAGGAGTGTGGGATGCAGTGGAGAGTGAGGAGGTGGTCGACGAACGCAAGGATCAGATGGCTTCCACAGCTGTCATGCAAGCTATACCGGAGGACATGACGATGGTCTTGGCGAAGAAGACGACGGCAAAGGAGTTATGGGACACATTGTAAGAGTTGCATGTTGGTTTCGACCGCGTCAAGGAAGCTCGTATTCAGACCTTGATGAGGGACTTCGAGGATATGTACATGACGGAGACGGGTCGGTTAGTGACTTCACCATGAAACTAACCACCATCACCAATGAAATACGAGCACTTGGAGAAAAGATGGAGGAGCACACGGTTATCAAGAAGCTTCTTAGTGCGGTATCAGACAGGTTCTTGCATTTTGCCTCTACTTTTGAGCAGCTTGCTGATATAATAAAGAAGAAGCTGGCGGAAGTGGTCGGTCATCTCAAGGCATATGAAGAGAGGAATAGAGGCTGCCGGCGAGTCGAACAAGGGAATGAGCTTATACTCACTCATGCTGAGTGGGAGGCAAGGTTCAAGGGCATGCGTAAATTTTTTTTTGTAAGAACCGTAAATTTGACAAAGCAAAGATCCGGTGCTTCAACTGTGAGAAGTTAGGACATTTTGCTAAGGAATGTCACAACCGAAGTAAGGAGCAAGAGGCGATGAACCTCCTTATTGATGCTGATGATCAGCCAGCACTGCTATGAAGATGGAGTCGATGACACTATACCATTGCAAATTATTAGCGTCTAACTGTGTGTCGGAATATACCATATATACCGTCGAACAGTCGGCTGGCAAAAAGTATTACCGACTGACTTGGGGTGTTGGCTAAAGTCCCGTTGGGAAAAGTCTTTACCGACGGACTTGTTATTACCAACGGACTGTAAGTCGGCAATTTTCCATATTACCGACTGACAGTGCGTTGGCTTTTTTAAATATTACCGACGTTTAGTCCGTCGGTAGTGTTGTGTTTGCCGACTTTCAATCCGTCGCGCTTAAAGAAATTGCCGACTGACAGTACATTGGAATTCCTATAATTACCGACTTGCAGTCCGTCGGTATTGTTAACCTTGCCGACATTTAGTCCGCTGCTATGCTAGTTTTGCCGACACTCGGTGTGTTGCTATTCTTTGCCTATTTTTTAAAAAATATTATTCTCCATACAACAATTCTTATTATACATGACATGATGCAATAAATATACCACATGCAAAAGATAGATAGCACATCCAAAAGATAGATAGCGTACATTATTCAAAATATCATTTATCCAAAAGATATACACATCCAATTAACATATATAGTCTTTGGACCATATCGTCTGTTCAAAATATAGCATGTCATCCCACTGACATAGAAATAGTCTAGCGTGCATATTTAAGAGCTAGTATAAATTATAAGACCATTTCAAGTGTTTTGGTCACCAAAAGGGAGAACACTTTCATTTGTACAAGCACACACATACACAAAAGACCATTTATCTTCCATCCAAGCGCGCTTTATCCATATGAGAGAGAAGTATCCAGCCTCCATGCATGAAGTGAAGTTCAGAATCACTCAACTATGGCCTTCACTTTTTACCTAAAAAGAACATTTATTAGTGGCATGAAAAGATAGATCATGTTAGTAATTACATCTATTAGAAACTAATTAGGCACTAGTTACATCTTAACTTTGTTTTCATATAATCCCTATTGAAGGAAAACAAAAGCATATAGAGATGATAGCAACACTGAGCAGTCAACATACACATTAAACAAATAAACATAATTACGGTATTAAACAAATAAACATACACATTTACCTCAATGCTAACTCAGGTTCACGCTCATCTTTACGTAGACTTACATTCATATACAAGCCCTGCACAAAAAATACATTTAGTGCAATTTCAGATTTGGAATAGAAAATTGGTATAAAGCAAAAAGAAATTAAACTATCTTAAAAAACAAAGCATTTTAAGAACATCATCACGGCTTCCCATCGAAATAATAACAAAGCCGCAGAGATGACTACAGCAATTCCATTAATTACAAGGCCGCAAGGATGACTAACACAGGTAATGTTAATTTGCCATTGCCATATGTGAGTTCAAATCGTCTACTAGTACATTTTTTGTTTCATCTTTCTCTAGAAAAAAGTGACTGAAGCTTTTAAAAGTAACCTAACTAGATTTTCCAGCTTTCATCTACGAATCTATTTACCACCGGTATCTCAAATTTGGATTTTGCACCACGTCTGGTTGATGGTGATATAACTAAAATCTAGAAAATTTCTCAAAAAAAAAAACCCTAAAATCCAGAAATGTTTTACTAGTTTTAAGGTGATATATACACACCCAAAAACTCAAATCCATTGGTATGGTTAAGAGTACTCTAGCATCTTGCATAGTATATCCACATGTGGCATGTTATTGTTCTTATTTCAATTCCAAATGGTGGCAACTTCGTCATGAACATGTCAGGGAGTATATGTCATGTTTCCTTACATTGGTTGTATGAATTGTGGCCCCAGTGGTCATGTTGATTTTTTGGTCTGCCACAAACTGAATATCCATCCTCTGCAACACGATTGCAAGTGCCACAATTGCTTCTAACAGAGCAAACTGATCTCCAACACATTTCCGAGGACCTCCACTGAATGGAATAAACCTAGAGAGGTCATGGGAACACACCAAAGTTTAATCATGTTCCGCCATAAGCTGCAAACTAATCGGATGGTAAATGGACCATATAAAATAACAGTAAAAAATATCTCAAGGTTATATATGACCTGAAATCAGTGTTTGTCTCATTTGGAATGGGCCCCTCTAAATCAAATCTCTCTGGAACAAATTCATCTGCTCTATCCCATACCTTTCCAGAAGGAATAAATAATATATTAGAATAATGAAATGTTGGTTGTACAAGTGATTGCTAACAAAGGATAACAGTATCATATGGACAGCAGACTTCTGCAGATATAACATAGCAGATGTTCACAGAATATTTAAGTTTCATCGATCTTCGAATTTTGTACTTAGGGCCTATTAGCAGCAAGTGGACTGCCTACTCAGTGTAGAAATTATTTTACCACTAAATCATTTATCATTCTTTTGTGGAAGTTGGTACAATGATACCATTACTGTAGGCAGCATCAAACCCAAAGGAAGTCATTTTAACTAGTAAATCATAATTCATAAATTACTGAGGAACCCAACAGTTCTTCATCAATATGCTAGACATAGATGTACCATATTTCACAATGTAGAACAAGTGACCCAAAGACCTTACAACACTGGTCAACAAGGTACACGATGTAATATTCAGATGGAAAGGTACCTCAGGTGACCTGTGTATATTGTAGACTGAAATCATGATATCTTGACCAGCATTAATCTTGTAGTTTCCTGGAAGAACATCATCAACTATTGCGCGACGTAACAGCACCTGTTAACAAATTGCCCTTGAGTCACCAAAACAAATTCTGAAGTTGCTTGTCTGAAGCACAAGGAATGTACTGGAGGGTGTGGATATAGTCGCATAGACTCATTTATACAGCGCATCAAGTACTTCAGCTCTTTTACATCTTCATATCTGGGGAGTCTACCTTGTAGAACACAATCTACCTCATCTTGTGCTCTCCTGAGCGCTGCTGGATCCTTCAGTAGTGCAACACTGAGCAGTCAACAGATATTAAAATGATATTTTAAGTATTGTGTTATTTGCGACATTAGTTAATAGTCCTAAAGATTATCAATGGCAACTACAAAAAATACCTTACTGAGAAGATAAATTGTCCATGTTAGTACAGAGCCTGTTGTTTCATGACCAGCAACTAACATTGATAATAGATCATCACGTAACTGAACACTCGTCACCTGACAATATAGCGACAAGCATGTTAGTAAAGCAGTAATACAAGTGATAACAGATAGGCAAATGCAAATAAATACAACATTAGATGATGAAATAAAGTATCAATAGGGAACACTGAGCAGTCAACAACGACAGGGAGGTCCGTGGCAGCGGGGAGGGGCGGCTGGGAGGGGAGTGGCGGCGGGGACGGCTGGCCGTGGCGTGGAGGGCTGCGGGAGTTGAGTCCAGGATGTTGAATAGTGGCGTTGCCATCCTGAAGTCAAGTCTGAGAGTAGGTTCTGAGAGTAGGTTGATGTTGAGTAGTCGTGTCGCCGACCAGAAGTCAAAGCCGAAGGTAGAGCATGGGGTGTTGAGTAGTTGTGTCATCATCCTATGCATGCTTAGTAAGTGTTGTGCATATCGTAGGAGTATCCGAATGTGTCGACAAGATAGAATCAGGATGTCAAGATTAGAGGGAGATTGTTAGATATAATATTGACATCTACTATAAAATTGTAGAAGTAGCTAGTTGGTTGCTATAGGAGATGCTAGAAGCATCTAGAACATTCAGTTCTACTACTAGCTCATAAATGAACTATATACTAGATACTAAAAGCATCTAGCTATTACTAGGAGTAAAATATTAATAGCTAGATGTAGAATGTTCTAGGTATATGGGCTGAGCCAAGGTTAGTTTAGCTTAACCTGTAAATAGAACATGTACGAACACTTGTAAGCCAAGGTTGAGTACTAGATCAATGAATACTTCAGCTACAATATAGTGAGGCTCAATTGCTTCCTAAGTAAACATTAGTGCGGGATCTTGTGAGAGTTTTGCTTGCTATTCGTGTGAGCTCCTAGGCCAACAAAAGGATCAATCACAATATTTTGAACTTCCTGCAATTAGTATTGTAATATGCATTTCTTGTTTGGTTTACAGCCTAATCTTGGCACACCTAATCTAGTGACGCCACACTTTATGTGTTCGGTTCCTGCGACAACTGTGGCTCTTGTGGCGCCACCCTTTTCATAGAACATAACCTGTGCGTTGTAGTCTTTTTTTTTTGCCACACCTTGCCTAAACTTAGTTGCTCGATTTCACACAAACCATAAAAATGTGGCTGCCCACACTTAGCTAGGCTTAGAGGTCCTCTTCAGCTAAATAGTAACATAACAACTAGATTTGAATAGTTCTCACATAAATAGTAATAGGACAACTAGTTTGAATCTTTCCCTTCAAGTCATACAGTTGACACAAACATCAAACCATCTTTATTTTGGCACTCTAATTTTATTTCGACTTACAGGCATCCAACAGCCAACACACCAAAATTCAACACAGCCTAACACACCAAAATTCAACACAGCCAACGCACCAAAATTAGTCTAACCCATACAAGGCGTGGTATCCAAAAGTTAACCATAAACTAAGGACTAAGGTGGACATGCAGAGAGCAACTTCCCAAGTCTTTTCGGGTTGTGTGGTTTTCAAAAATCATACTATCCCTGTTCACAATAGAAAAAACAAAGACAAATTAAACAGGCTTCCCATGTTCAGTAGCTATCTTTCTTCTGTTTTGTGTGTTTTAGTAAACCCTAAATAAAGGTAAGCATTAGACAAGTAAAGATAAGTTAAAACTAATTAAAATCACTTCAGGAGGTATAGTATCTTACGCTTAACCCTCTTCTCGCCATTCAGTAACCGTCAGTCCCATTTAAATGGATTCAAATTATCATACAAATCCAACATTGCGTCCTCCAGCATTTCCGCGCCTTGAATTTTGGCTTCTTGAATTACCACTTTAGCTTTATCAGCACCTCGGTTGATGGCATAATCAACCATATAATACAGAGTAAACCAATCATAACAAGGAGGAATGATAACATTATAAATTGCCTAAGTGCTCTCCTATCCTCTCTGAAATAGTAGAAAAACGTATTAGTATCAAAAGTAGAAAAAAAACAGCGCATGACATAAGTCACACTTACGATTGAGATTGTTTTCTAGTAGATCTAAGCATATCACTAAGTTTTTGTAATGTGTCCTCATGATTTGCTACGATGATTCTAATTTCTTTCAGGTAGGTCGCATAGTCCAACAACCAGTTGTTATAGTGAAGACTTTAATTTACTTGAGTCTTCAGCTTTACTTGCAGAAACCTAGTGGATGGTTTTGGTTGGCAGATGCTTTGGACATGCACTTGTATTTTGGATAAATTTTGCTATGAAATGGAGCTAATTTGATGAAATTATTTCAAAAAAGATGAATTTTTGTCAAATTTAATAAATTCCTGTCAAAATTGATGAATTTCAATAAAAAAAACATTGAATTTCAAATATGTTCAATATTATTTCCATGTGTTAAAGTATTTTCTTCTTGCAAATTACTCTAATCACGAACTTCGGGAGTTTAATTAATATGTTGGTTTTGGCTTGACAGTGTGGGAGGGGTAAAACGGTCATTTCACCTGCGAAAAAGAGTTAACGGACAGAAAAAGAGGGTTAAAGGGCCAAAAATGTCCATGGGGTAACAAATTCGCGAATTCGGGATCATGGATGTAAAGAAAGACTAAACAGACAGCGATCAGCGATCGTGGACGTTATTGCAAGCACCCATAAACCATGACCGAGCCTGAACAGACAGCAATCAGCGATCGATTGCTCAATCGGAGACGCCTGCGATGAGCTCATGCTGGATGAAGATAAAGCAACCAAACAAATGGTCCATCATTAAACGTTATTGCAAGCACCCATAAATCCATGACCGATCCCCCATGGATATGACCCATGACAAAAATCATCCTGGATGATGCAGGATGGAGCAACCAAACACATCCTTATTATTTTATCTTTCATGTCTTTCATCGCGTTGGGGAAAAAACTGGAGAAAAAAAAACAATATTGGCAGAGGCTGGGATTCGAACCCAGCTCCTGCCACAATGGCCTCACGTGCGTTAGCTGGTGATCTACTGATCCGGATCCCCTACAGTTGCTACCGTAAATGCGCAGGCATTTTTGCCTTGCTCCCGAGCGCAGGCCAGCGAGCGAGCCGATTGGAAGTTTTCCCGTGCAGCGATCCATGGGCTCCGAGTCCTCCGAGTGGGCCGCGGAGTGAGCCCTAAAATTGGCCAGCACACAAATGTTTATAATAGGAACGCATAAATTTTGTTCGTTGGATCTACATCATCCAATGATCCATGAAGAGGTGTGACTGAACCATTTTCTTTAGTCTGAAGGCTGCAACATGTACGAGCTCTAGAAAATGAACTACACACTTTAAGTTAGATCACACAATTAATTATCATCATTCAAGATGCAGAAGAGCATGATTGTTGCCAAAATGGCGTAACTGTATTCATTTTGTACACCTTCCTAACATTGAAACCCATTTGACCTCCATAGAATACCCAAAACCTCCGCCTTCCTCTGCACTAGTAAATTTCTTGCCAATTTGAGGCTTCCAAGAAGGTGTGTTGCTTGTGCTGCAAAAGAAAATGGCAACGCTATTCACAATTTTTGAATATTTTAATATGGAAAAGTTGGGATCCATTGAGAGAGGCCTTGAAGAATCCAAAAATTATTAAAAAAAAAGGATTATTTTAGGAACTAGAGTAAAATGCACCGGCGGCCCTCGAACTTGACAGGGGGTGTCATTCCGGTCCCCGAACTCAGAAAACCAGCTATTCGGGTCCCTGAATTTGGCACGGGGTGTCATCCAGGTCACTAAACTTGGTAGGGGGTGTCATCCAGGTCCCCAAACTCAATTTTTTTAAAAAATCATTAAAAATCTAAAAAAAAAGAAAAACATATAAATTTTAGAAAGTCATTAAAACATTCAAAAACAAGTATACAATATTTAGAAATATCATAAAAACAGGAAAAAAAAATCTTATAAAACTATGGGAAGATCATAAAAACATGAAATCATAAAAAATTTGAATGAAAAATCTTTTATGATCTTTCAAAATTTTTCATTCAAAATCATAAAACCCTGCTACGATTTTCATAAAATTGTTATGAGTTCAAAAGATCATTTTCTTTAAAATGATCTTTTATGATTTTGAAAATCGTGGCAGGGGTTTTCTGATTTTGAAAATCATAAGCGTCTTTTATGATTTTGAAAATCATTTTCTTTAAAACAATTTTCATAACAATATTATTCGTTCAAAAGACCATTTTCTTTAAAAATTTTATGATTATATGTTTTTATGATTTTCTCATAGTTTTATAAGATTTATCCTAATTTTTGCATAGTAAAATTTTGTTGTTTTAAAGAAAATGATTTTCAAAATCATAAAAGACGATTATGATTTTCAAAATCAGAAAACCCCTGCCACGATTTTCAAAATCATCAAAGATCATTTTAAAGAAAATGATCTTTTGAACTAATAACATTTTTATGAAAATCGTAGCAGGGTTTTATGATTTTGAATGAAAATCTTGAAACATCATAAAAGATTTTTCATTCAAATTTTTTTGATTTTATGTTTTTATGATCTTCCCATAGTTTTATAAGATTTTTTTTTTCTGTTTTTATGATATTTCTAATTATTGTATACTTGTTTTTGAATGTTTTAATGACTTTCTAAAATTTATATGTTTTTTCTTATTTTTTTTAGATTTTTAATGTTTTTTTCTAAATTTTTTTGAGTTTGGGGGCCTGGATGACACCTCTTGTCAAGTTTAGGGACCTGGATGACATCCCGTGCTAAGTTCAGGGACCCAAATAGCTAGTTTTCTGAGTTCGAGGACCGGAATGACACCCCGTGCTAAGTTTAGGGACCCGAATAGCTGGATTTTTGAGTTTGGGGACCGGGATGACACCCCCTGCCAAGTTCGAGGGCCGCCGGTGCATTTTACTCTAGGAACTATACGAAAAACATACTGTTGAGAGAAACATTTTCACACAAGGTATCATACAAAAGCATTATTGCAACCTATTGACTTCAAAAGAATTGATCCTATGCTATACCGAGCCTCCGAGGAAACAATATACATAGAATTGATCCTATGCTATACCGAGCCTCCGAGGAAACAATATACATACCTGCCATCCTCCATTGGTCGTCCTCCGTCGATCTCATCGGCATCTTCACCAAGATCCGGATTATCCGTGGCGTCGCCGGGCATCTCCTCGTCTCCTCGTCGAGCGATCTCTGCACCTGGCACGAAAACAATTCCCTGTTCCAGCTAAATCGCGGTGATGACCAGGCTGTGCGCTGAGCTGCAATTTAGTGGCCTGTGATGCGAGCTGGGCTGTGTGGCCAATGCGCTGCATGCGCTTCGGCTCGCTCGCTGGTCTGCGCTCGGGAGCAAGGCAAAAATGCAGGCCATGCGTTTACAGTAGCAACCGTAGGGGATCCGGATCGGGGTGACCTACGTGCTATACTGCTATTGTTGCCATGGAAATATGGAATGGGGAGAAGAGGTAAAAAAGGGTGGAAGAGGAAAGGAAAAATTGCGCAGAAGCCGCCTTACTGGTTGTTAGGTAGCGCTGCAGACCAGTTGAGCAATCATCCCGCTTTGCTCTTTTTTTAGCGATAAAAATTCTTTTATATAGAAAGTACGAATGGACGCTCGGATTTAACCCGCGATTGCAATCGAACGGCTATGGCTGAACAGAGCAGCGCAGCCGTAGCGCACGGCAACACGTCACGAAGGACACGTGTCGCGAGGAGGCTTCTTGCTGCTAGCGCGTTGTATATATATATAGATAGATAGATGTACTTATATGCATTTTTGTTGAAGAATGTCTTTTATTATTTAAGAAATTAAAAATTTAGGAAAAATTTGTTTGTAGAAAATAATAAAAATGCAAAAGGTAAGTATGCTATTTTGAATGTTGAATAATTTTTAAATTACAATTAAAAGGTCAAACTAACTTTGAATTCAAATTTTAAAATGCAAATTAAAAGATAATCCCTATATTTCTCTTAGTTTTCTCCTTTTCCTATAAGTCAGTCTTATTTTCCCTAAAAGCTTAAACTATTTAATCAATAAAAGATATTATAAGACAAATATTTTTTTCATATAATTATGCACATAAAATTATAGTATTTGGATTCTACACATTTTTTCCCCAATTTTTTAGATATTTTATTTTTTATATTTCTATGATTTTATACAATTTATTTGAATTTATTTTAAAAAAATTGGATGGCGTGTCATCTAAAACCATAGTGTTTTTAGGTGGATGGGGTATTTTGGCCGTAATTGATAGTTGAGGGAGATTGGATGTTCGGTTTTAGAGTTGAACGGGCAAAACCGAATTTTTGTAATAGTTGAATGTGGCAATACTGGCAAAGTGGACTTTTTAGTTGTAAATGGCCCTGCTCACTAGGCCCATATCCAAGAGAGCACCATCTCCGAGAGGTCGGAGACGCAATAGACGACCAGACCAAACCGCCCTTCTCGGCTTTCGCCGCCGCGCCTCCGACGACGCAAGCAGCCACCGGCGGCCATCGCGGGGAGCGGCCGCTCGATGGCCGCAGCGCCGTACCACCAGCCGACGAGCCTGGAGGAGGTCAAGACGCTCTGGATTGGCGACCTCCAGTACTGGGCCGACGAGAGCTACCTCTACAACTGCTTCGCCGTCACCGGCGTGGTAGGTTTTCCTGTGCCTCGTACCGTGCGTCCCGAAGAGTATTGTCGCTAGGTCTCATTGACCGTGCTAATTCTGTGATTTGAAGCTGCTTTGGTTGAGTTCGGATGTAGTGGGTGCTGTTGGTTGGATTAGGCTAGGGTAGGTGTTAAGATCGATATTGCTTTGTTTCGTTGTAGGGTTCAAGCGGGCTTAGAGTTGGGAGGTGGCCATCTCGTTCTGAAATTGGCTATATAACGATGAGTTGAACTAGCTAGATTCTTCCTCTTAATAGCAGGGTTAGGTTTACTTCAAGCAGAAACAGGGTTGTACCTTGTGGCAACAAGGTATTTGTGGTCTAAGTTTGAAGAACCACCTTTGCTCAAAAGATTTACTAAGTGATTGTTCATCACTGGGAAGATAAACGTGTTAGCAACCACTATGCAGTATATTTTTTACAAAAATTTGTCATTGGAACTGTAATAGTGGATTGTTTTCTTGGTTAGAGTAATGTTCTTGGTTTATTCTTTGCATATTACAGAGTTTTTATTGGGATTTTTGGTAGGAAAGCATTGGATGTGTTATATTTGTATGAAGCAACATTCAGTAAGGTGCTCTTATGGAGTTGTTCGTCAAAAATTTGATGCCTGATTTCTTTTGCAAGTATTATAGGTGGTTGTTGCAACAATTCAATTGAATGCTGCTATGCAGTAATAAGTTGCGATAAACTTTTATGCCTTGACATCTTGTATGACTGAACATATGTTTGACTGTTGGATCTCTCTTATGGAGTTGATTAATTCAGAATCTTTAAAAGTTTGATGCCCGATTTTTTTGCAAGTATTATAGCTGGTTGTTGCAACAATTCAATTGAACGCTGCTATGCTATAAAAAGTTGCAATAAACTTTTGTGCCTTGACATTCTGTATGACTCGACGTATGTTTTAACAGTTGGATCTCTAATATGTGGTGGCCCCACTTCTTGGTTTCAATTAGTCCCCAGCTATTGATATTTTTTTAATCTTGAAATGTTTGCAACTATATCACAACATGAGACAACGCTATTTTGATGATAGTTGACTATATAATAGTCTTCCAAGCATCTCACTTGTTGTCAGCAGAAGTTTTGTCCTCTTTAGTCTTGAGGAACACCTTTGCACTTATGTAGTTTCTAAGTGCTGCATTATTTTGGATGTAGGTACAAAATGTAAAAATAATACGCAACAAGCTAACAGGCATTCCAGAGGGTTATGGATTCATAGAATGCATTACACATGAAGCTGCCGAGAAGGTTCTTCAGACTTATAATGGCACACAAATGCCTGGAACTGAACATACATTCAGATTGAACTGGGCCTCTTTCAGCTCTGGTGAGAGGCGTCCTGATGCAGGACCTGACCATTCAATTTTCGTAGGGGACTTGGCACCTGATGTCACAGATTACTTGTTACAACAGACCTTCCAAGGGCATTATCAGTCTGTTAAAGGGGCCAAGGTTGTCACAGATCCAAATACTGGGAGATCTAAAGGATACGGATTTGTAAAGTTTTCAGATGAAAATGAAAAGAACCGTGCAATGTCAGAAATGAATGGTGTTTATTGCTCAACAAGACCTATGCGGATAAGTGCTGCAATTCCTAAGAAAAACACTGGACCTCAGTTTCAGTATGCTGCTGCTAAAGGTATTGATTATCTGCAACATACTATTTTGGTGTTCCCAATGCATCTGAGTACCAATTTTTTTTTGATCGAAACATCTGAGTACCAATTGATAGTGCCCTGTATCAGTATCTAGTGCTTTTGGGGTGCTTCAGGTTTATGCCCTCCCTCCCTCTTGTGCTCTAATGAAACAAAGATTTGTTTATAGTGGGACATTCTGCAATGATTCATTTACATTTGTAGGCAATGCAACATGTAGATCTTTCATTTCCACAGAATAGGTATATTTGTTGGCTTTGTTTTAACTCTACTGTTTTATGTTAAATATGTAGCGATATATCCAGCAACAGCTTACGCAGCTCCGCAGCTCCAAACAGTTCTGCCAGATAGCGATCTTACAAACACTACTGTAAGAACCCTTATTATATGTTTATGTTGCTAACCATTTGCTCTGTTGATTGAGCCATTTACCTTGGGATACATTTGCAGATATTTATTGGTAACTTGGACCCAAATGTGACAGAAGATGAGCTGAGGCAGATATGTATGCAGTTTGGGGAGCTTGTATATGTAAAAATTCCAATTGGTAAAGGATGTGGTTTTGTACAATATGCATCTAGGTAAGTACTTTAATAAAAAAAGATTCTTTTACTTCTATAGCTGTAATTTACAGAACCAAACACACAATTTCACTAGCCACCACCCAAGACACGGGAATCTCAATCTGTCAATGCATTGTGGGTGCCTTGTTAATTTAGATTTTCAGTTCGCTTAGTATCCTAGATGAGGCACAAAAAATAATAAATGTATCATTTGTAGTGTTTTTTTCTTGTCACAAATATATCGTATAGAATGATAGAAACTAGTACAGTCTAAAAATGAATATTTAACAAAAGAGAACCTTTTGTAAATTGTAAATATGTCTGCACACTGGTGAACAGAAAACATAATTCTGCAGGGCCAAGATGTGTACAAAATACTTTTTTTACTGCATATAATCGATATATGTAGCAGAAACCGTTTCATTAGTTCACTTTGCTAGGTGTGCGTGTACCTTGTAAGCAATAATTTCTCAGTGAAGTACTATGTCTCCATTTATAAACTCATCTAAGGGCAAAAAAGAATATTTGTGGTCATATGGATATATTCCCATTTTTTCTGTACAGTTGGTATTTCCTTCAAAATTGGACAATTAGCTGCTTTTGTTGGTGATACCTTTATCTGCTAGCTTCCGAATTTTGTTTAAGCTATGCAAATACAATGTGTTTACCAATAACATAACTATTTCAGGCCATCAGCTGAAGAGGCTGTACAACGTCTTCATGGCACAGTGATTGGCCAACAAGCAGTTAGGCTTTCATGGGGCAGAAGTCCCGCAAGTAAGCAGGTAAGGTTTCTACTGCAGAAACTTCCATAAAATTTCTATTGCATAAACCTGACTTTTAGTAAACAACTAATTTTCTTCAAACTCAGATGCTCTAAATCTATTGGAAGCAATTTTGTTAATAACAGTCTGTCACTGATGTGCTTGCTAATTAAGAGTTTTTCTTAACGCTGACTCTCAGAGTGGATAAACAGTCTGATTCTTATTATTTTATTATTGTTCTTACTCTTGCATGATGATAGATGGACTTGTTTATTTGTCTCGTGTGATGATAGATGGACTTGTCTGTTTGATACTTATTGCTTGTTAGTTTCCTTCAATTTGCCATGTGCTTTATTCTCTGGTTTTCATTTATTTTCTGGTCATGGCTTCTTCTATCTTCTTCACCTGTTGGAATCCCTTCAAATTGAATTGATGATTTTATGCCATTATATTTCGCACACAACTATATACAGGATCAATCAGCTGTCTGGAGTCAGCAAGCAGATCCTAATCAATGGGCAAGTAGCTATTATGGCTATGGGTACGATGCATATGGATATGCTCAGGACCCATCATATGCTTATGGTGTTTATGCAGGATATAGCCAGTACCACCAACAGGCAAGGATTTCAATCCAATATACATCCATCTTTCAATGCTGTCTACCTGTGTATTCTTCAATATGCTGCGAACATGGACACCTGAGAGCATTTATGTTAAACCAAATGTGGGATTGCATTTTTAGAATTAGAGAATTTTCTTCTTTATGAATCATATTGTTCACTTATAATAAACAGAGTCAAGGAAAGTGTATATATTGAATAGTTTCTCTTATGTTTATCATGTCAGTAGTTGGCAATGTATTTTCTTATATAGGTTTTTGTAGCGTTTTTTAAGATGCACCTAAATTATTATGAGCCATATCCAGTGGCCCATTGATCTCTTACCCCGGACGTGAGACCATGAATAAATATGGACTGTATTTGTTTGATCCGATAGCCCAGTGATCTCGTACTTCGTAGAAGAGCTGATTTTTCGGTCTTTTTTTGTTCCAGAACTTATCCACATGTTTACATGAATTCATATTGTGCACAATAGTGGTTTGATATGCTATTTCCTGAATACAACCAAAATTATGTGTTTCACGAGCTTGGCAACAAGGTGTGAGGTTGTAATTAGCTACTTTATATTTACTGCATTTGGTTTCCTTTAACCTACTAGTAGAATTAACAAACCTTGCCATCTTTCAGGTTGAGGGAGCAACTGATATGGCATCAGCAGCTGGTAGTCATGTCCTGGGCATGGAACAAAAGGAGGAGGTGTATGATCCAATGAACATACCTGACGTTGACAAGTAAGTACAGCCCCACATATTATCGGTTCATCATTTGGCTATTTTGTACTGGTGAGTTCTAACCCATGCACTTTTTTCTAACCGTTCTGTTTACATCTAGGTTAAATGCTTCATATATGGCTGTTCATGGTAGAGCAATGCTAGGACGGCCATTGTGGCTGAAAACCTCATCATTATCTCAGCCAGCTTGAGCACCCATTTATATCTGACTCTTTTCTGAAGACTGCGCTGCCAACAAACCCAGATAGATTTCCTCGCTGATAATTTTCAGGGCCCCTCCCGGTAGTAACTACAAGAGCTTCATGTATGTTGAGGGCATCTAATGTACAATTAGTATTTTGGCAACCTCCTTTTGTTAGTCCGTGTGTCTTAAATCAGCAGAGTATTGGCAATGATGTTGCTACCAAGCTGTTAGAAATTTTCTAGCTGAAGATAAAGACGTGCCTCTTCCTTTTCTGACAGTTTTTATCAGCAATTTTGGCGTGTCTTATGTTGGATATTTCCTTCTTTCCTTTTATTCTGTAGATTGTGAATTTGTGCTACTCCATTCTGGTAGTTTTAGTGACTAGGCATCATCTTTTGACGGCTGTTTTTCAGCGTAAAAACCAAAATTCGCAGTATTATTTCACCCCATTTGACGACGAAACGTTGGGTACTACTACCGTAGCACTACAATCCTGGTGATTGTGGCAGATCTATGGTGACACCTGCGACTCAAATCATCTGCTCGAATCCCGTGCAAAGTGAGGACACATGCTATCGAGTGGACTACCCGGTGTAGTCCAAGGTTTTGTTTTTCAATCACAATCACAAACAAAGAAGATTGGTTCCAAAAAAAGAGAATAGAGGGAGGAAAGAAATTTGTTACCATTTTGCTTCAGATGCTATAACCGCAACTTATTTCCTTTGTATAGCCTTCTTTAGCGCTTTGCCGCTTTGGTAAAGAGTGAACTATATATGCCTTTCTACAGCACTATTCCTTGGGCATTTGTGGCGCATCAAAACTCCACAATAGCTTAGTGAAAACATATTTTTTTAAAAAATAAAGAATGCATAACTTGTGTTTGTTGCATTGAACGAATTAATACAAATCCTCATAAGTAGGCGTACGAGGAAATGCAATGCCGGATTGTTTTCTTCATCAATGGGTTTTGTCATCCTTCAAGGTGTCTAGCCCAAAGTTAGCTCAAAGCTTATTGCTCACATGTACAATCTAGATATCAGATGCCCAAGCAAGTTAATTTTGGCCATGCGGGTTCGATTCCTTAGAGCATACGTAGTCGTCCCTCTATAATACTATAGCAGATATAGAGGGGCTGTTTGAGGAAAGAAATCCCTAAAGTGTAATGTAAATTGTGAAGAAATTTTCTAATATTTCATTGTCACCAAAAATTTTAAAGATTAAAAGTGGTGAAAAATGATCACCGATAATCATAACAATATCTAAGTACTTTGAATAAAAAACGAGATGAAAATCAAAATGTCACGGCAGTTTTATGCTAAGTTATGAGTTCTCAATGGGTTCAAAAATTTATACAGTTTTTTCTAGTATTCCTCATCCAAGCAAAAACTAAATAATCTTCTTGCTTTCTAGACTCTTTTTTTATCTGGACCCTATTTCCTTTTTTTTCCCTTTCTTTTCTCGGCCCAGCCTAATTCAAAGGCAGTATATACAAACAAACTCATTTCCTCCTACCCTTTTTTCTATCCTTCTGTTTTGGGTTTTTACGAAAGAGCCCCAGTAAACGACTATGGAACGGCCCCTTTGACCCCCCACGTACTCCACTGGGCCCAGCTGTCAGTGCGGTACCAACGGTCGGGAAAAAAAGTCCGCGAGCCAACGGCAGGTCGTCGCACGAACGTAACGGCTCGCCTGGAGTGGCCTCGCACGAGACAAGCACAAGACTCACAGGCACAGGCCACTCACCAGCAGCGCCACCGCCCAACGTCTCTCCCTCTCGCTCCCGCTTCTCCCACGCGCTCGCGGTCGAGGCGATGGAGGCGATGGAGCCCAAGGACATCGACTGGAGCAGGGTGGTGTCGCGCTACGTCCGCGACGACACCTACGAGGGCATCCAGGCCCCGCGCTGGGCCGACCTCGCCCACCCCGCCGCCGCCGCCGCCGCCGCGGTCGACGACGACGCCTGGTTCTGCCGCCCCGGTACGCCTCCGGCCTCCCCACGTTTCCTCCTCGTCTCCGCGCGCGCGCTCGCGGGAGCAAACCAAAGAAGTGAGCTTGATCGACGCCGATCGGCTGATGCAGTGCGTGGGTTCAAGAACCGGTCCGGTTCTTTACTTCTTGATCGTCCTAGCTTGCTTCTTTGGGATGGAATTGAGGATTTTTCCCTGTTGCTTTTTGGCGATGTTCGACTGTTTCTGCGAAAACCAGGCTTTAATTTGTTGCGGCAACGTCTTACATTTGATTTCTTTGTTGGCTTCGCGGCCGCAGATTGCCGGCACCCAAAGACGGCTGATGATTTCTTCAAGATGAGCCCCAGCCCCAAGGTTCGTGTTTTTCTTCTCCTCCTCGAGATTTCTTGGCAGCCTTTTGTATCCCTGCTTGGTTAAATCCGCTCACCTTTCTTCCTCGGAACAGGGCAAGCTGCTGCGATCAATGTCCGCCATGCTGCCGTTCGGCGAGAGGGACACCAACCTCAGGTGCGTAAGGATCCCTATTTCCCCTCGTCAAATTCGGATGCCCTTGAATCGATGCATTCCTCTTGGAAATCTTCGATCTATCTTGTTCTGACCGTGTATGTTCCATCGCATTGCTCAGAGACGGCAATAACAATCTGAAGAGACGAGGTGCCGTCGCCGCCGCCGGCGGCACTGCCACCTTCACGCCGCCCAAGACAAAGGCAGCGCCCAAGAAGAGGTTCCAGGACGACGGCGAGAACCAGGACCCTGCATTGGCCACGCCGCCTCCGCCGGCCGCGGCAAGCAGGCCACCGTTCGGCGCGACGCGGTGGGCCAAGAATGCGAAGGAGGCCATCAAGTCCAGCGCGGAGAAGCGGCCAGAAAATGCAGAGAAGGAGGCGCTGCTAAGCAAGAACGCCGCGCCGAGGCAGCTCAAGAGCACTCTCTCGGCGAGGAACCTCTTTTCCGGGAAGGATATACTTGGCCAGCTATCAGATTTCTACAATGAGCTCAAGCGGATGGCTGGTGGAGGTGGCGGCGGCCGTCCTTCCTCAGAGGCAATGGAAGAATTGAACCCACGCCCAATGTAATTCTTCTCACTGAAGCAGTACAGCTGTGCAGCAGTACAGGAGTGTGTGTGGTTCTGAATTGGTGCCTTCAGGTCCTCACATTTTCGTTCCCATTTCTGCAGGAGTGGTAGTGATGTGGCGGAGAAGGCAGTGGCATGTGGCAGTAGCGCCGGCGAGGTTGTGAAGGATGTGGCAAGGCAAGAAACAGTGCAAAAGAGCCCAAGCCCAATGTATGTAACACTTCAATGCAACGCGATGTTTGGAGAATTGCATCTATTGTTGTTTGAGGTGATCATAATGGTGTTTTGTGTGCAGGAAGGGGAAGAAGGTGGAGTTGAAGGTGGATCCATGGAAGCAAAGGCCGCCCTCTGTGTTGAAGGAGGTGAAGGCGACACCGCCAACTCCGCAACGGTTTCCATCCCCCTCGGTGAGCCGTGTCAAGAACGTTAAAGCAGGAGGCATCGCAACGGCAGGCTCACCACTCAACAAGCCACTGAAGGTGACTCCGGGGTGCCTGTTATGTTGTCTGTAGCTTTATATGTGCTTTAGATTGGGTGCTTACTCGGTGAACTTTTGGTGCTGATGGTTTATACAAGCCCTCCTAAAAATATTAAGCACAATTAACATACTTAATGGATTAGCATTCTGGCATCAGTTGTCCATGACCCTTGAAAAAAAACTACTTAAAAGGCGCTACTAGGCTTCAGATTTGACATAATTAATCTGTAGCTGAGATAGTTTTGCATAGCTCAATCTCTAATCTACTTAATTTTTAAAGCCCGAGGAGAATTTATATCGTAGTTGGTGTTTGGCAGGGTCAATCCCCGTAAATTGCCAGTATTTCGTTATTACTTATTACGCTTGTTCATAATCCAAAAAAAGATAGTCTCTTCATGGTGGCGAACATCATCTACATACGGTTCATTGTGCATGTACCATGTATCCAGTACTTCTGTCGGTAACACCATCATCGTGAATCATTTTACTGCATGTTCAATGTTACTTTCACCAGTTGTGCATTTCTGGCATCTCATATGGTTGTTCAGACTTTTTTTGTTCGTAAATTACCTTGCACAGCATCACTATGTAGCTCCAATCACTATCTCATCATTAACTTGCAGTGCCAGAAGCCAAGTCTTTTAGCGTTTTCCTGATGTTGTGAATCCCGATGGTATGCATTTCATTGGTCTGCAGTGATCTGATTATTGTGACAACTGCATTTTCTTTAGGATAAGGGAGCGCCTAATAAGGATTTGGAGAACTGCAGGGATGATAAGAGGCAGCCTTGTGCAATTAAGGATATGAACAACATCAGAACTTGTGATGCAGATGGGAGCTCCAGTAGCATGTTTTGGTTCTTGAAGCCCTGCACTTTCCTGGTGGAGTAGCAGCGAAAAAAATAATAAACAGAACCTTTGACGAGCAGTTCTGTGTGTAGTTAAAATCATTATTTCATTCAATTTGGAATAATTGTGGTTCCTACTTGATTGATTCATTTGATGGAAATATTATGTCAGGGAAATAAACGGAAAGCATATGTATAGTTACTAGTGAAATTATACAGGTCGAGGGATTCTTTCCATATGTAGAATTCAGCATATAGCAAAATGTTGTACTTGGTTATTTGACCAAACCAAAGATACTGCAATTTTCTTGAAGTGATATCTATCCATCTTCTGAGATCATTGTCAAATGATGTTCTAATGCAAACTGAGGTTTCAATTATAAAAAATGAAGGACTTTTAAGTTTAAACTGAAAATTACCTATAGTTCGATGCTTACTGAGAGCACAGGTACTAAAAAAGTTTACCATTTCTTTTTAGGTCTTCTAAAACACATCATTGTTTTTTTTTCAAAATTCAAATATTAAATGTAACTTTTAAATTTCTAGATTTTTTTTAAAAAAATCTTCTTCTTTCCCTGGCCACGAGTCTCTCTTTCCTCCTCTTCCCCCTTGCTTTCTTCTTCTGCATGCTCGCGCCAAGCCCTCGCCCTTCCCCTCTATCTCCACCCCAAATCTCAAGCTTGCACGAAGAAGCAATGTCGTCGTTCATCCTCGCCTTCACCATTGTCGAGTAAATATCCCCACTTGTCTCCGCATCCGCTGCATCGTCGGACATCACCTTCTCGTCAGATTTGTGCGTGTCACCAATGTGAACATCGCCCGCGTGGACGCCATCCCCTTTCACCTTTGCGGTTGGTATCTCGGATTGTTGTTCTAGCAGCTTGTTCCTTTCTCTTGTTTTGCTGAAATCGAGTACATTATAATATGGAGTAAAAAAATTGCACCTTTTAGGGGTGAACCAAAAAATGTTTTAAAAAGTTTGGGAAGCTTTGTGAAAAAACCACTGAGTTTATATAAAAGGCTACAAAGTGTTTCAACATTTAACTAGTATAAAAATAATAAATTCTAGCAATAGCTTTAGTCTAGATTTAAATTGAAAAACATCATTTTCTTTGGTGATTTTATAATAGCAAAGCAAAAGCGGTACCTACGTGCTCTAATACATGTCAGGTCCTGGGTTTTTGTTGGATCTAGTACTTTTAGAAAAAAATTATATACAACATTACCGCAAGCCCGTGAAACCTTACGTGGATATTTGTCACATGTCCCTCCCCCTCAATCTCACGACAACCTCCTCTCATCTCTTGCCTCTCTCCCTCCCTCACACCTCTCTCTTTCTCTCTCCTCATCCCCCCTATGGCCATTCAAGTCCCAATTGTCAGTGTTGCGTTGCCACTCCTCCTCCTCCTCCTCCTCCTCCTGGCTGTTGCATCACTATGACGCCATTGCTGTCTGCCTCACAAAAGGAAGGAGAGCGAGAGAGTGAGAGAAAAGAGTGTCGGAGAGAAAGAGTGTCTTGAGTTTGAAGGTGACACATGCCAACATGCGTAGGCATAGGGCCTCACTCGTATCTTGTCCCGTTTTGGAGCAGAGTGTGTGTGTCACTGTGGCGTAGTATAATTTTTTTCAAAGGTCTCCTTCAAGATCCGCCCCAAGCGGTTGCGGTCGTCCGTAGCATCAAGATTATCTCACGTTGGTCAAGGCACTGTGACAGATTCGGCCTTTCCGCCTCGGCAATTTCTTAATTCGAGCTACGTTTCCCCAATCAAATAGTCGATTCAAGCTCTGTTTCCGAAAGACGTCCCTCTCCTCCATATCTCTTTCCGTAGGCGTTGCTCGGTTGCTATCAAAATCGCTTATTTTTTTAGTGTTTCTAGGGGGTCGGTTCTATGGATTTTGGCCATTAAATCCATTTCCATTGAATTGATTGCGTTCATGGTCTAGCTCAGTGGCGGATCTATAATTTTTTAAAGCCTGGGCAATCTAATAAATATAACTTAATAAAATCAAAATATCTAACTTAGTTAACATATTTTAGTACCCATGATATATATTTTGACTTTATTAATAATATAGATAGAATGCATTAATATTCTACTATTTATTAACAAACTTTCTATTTTTATAATGATTTATTACATAAATCTTTAATTTATTTCATTATAAGTTTAATAATGAAGTCTAATTCGACATAATGGTGATGGGGGAGTTTTGATAATACAATGTAATGGTGATGTAGGGGATTTGATAATACAATAAGCCTCTATTTATATTCTTATTATACCGTAATGTTCTTGCCATGTGGCACAATTCAAACCATATAACACTAAATTTAAAATCATCTATGAAAAAAATCAATGCTTTTATATTTGCAAAAATCTACAACAAGGATCGTTGTATCTTATCTTATTCCTATTTTTTACTTATTGATCAAAGATAAGATTACACAATAAATATTTATTTTCTACATATTTATATATTTCATAGGGTAAATTATATCAATGCTATTATAAAATTTACGCTTTGCAAAAATTTCACTCTTTTGTCTATGACATGTGGGTCCAGAGTACACATTTCATTATTGTATGGGGTGACATTTTTTGCTAATCAACAACTTTATAATGGCATGTGTATAATTTTCATATTTCATATAATGCATTTCTATGTACTATAAGATGTCATTTTTACCAAGTCACTCGAATTAAGTGTCATACAGCTAAATTTCCCTAGATCTTAAGAAAAGTTTTGTTATTTTTGTTTTGCCATTTAAAAAATTCAAACAAATCATTAAAAATCATAAATATTCTCTAATGCATGTCCATTTCCACACATATTTTTTGTATTGCTATAAAACATTTATACATCTAAATTATTCTTTAAAAAATTTTATATAAATGAATATTGACCTGACACTGACTAGAATAAAAGTAACAAGTTTTTACACAATCTAACGCTGGCCGTTGGAGTCGGACCGCCCCCGCGTTCGGCCTCTCTCCGCCTCGCTCGCTTGTTGCGTTGCCTCGCTCGCCGCCGTGCGTTGCCTCGCCTCTGGTACCGCTGCGGCGCTGCCTCACCTCCTCTGGATCCCAGTCTCCCAGATCCAGTTCCGCCTCTCTCTCTCGCTCGCTCGCTCTCGTTTGGTTTTCCCCCTGTTGTGTGATCTCGGATTTGATCCGAATTCGCCGGAATAGTTTGTGTTTGTTTTTCAATAAAATATAATGTAGTTTTTTTATTTTGCTGATGAACCCTAAATCCCTTGAACATTCACGGAAGCCCGGGCAGCTGCCCCCCTTACCCGGGCGGTGCATCCGCCATTGGTCCAGCTTGAATAATAATTGATATGTGAGCTGCTGCAGAGTGTTTCAAGAACACTCCAAAGGCGCTTCCTTTTTGGTCAGTTTCGTGCTGTTGGCTTAAGCGTTTGGGGTCACAATTACGCTTTTCTGATCCAACTTGCATTGATTTCGTTGTGTTTTGGGTTGTCACGGCGAGAAATGTGATGTTTTTATAGTAGTTTGAACATGCCCACAATCCGTTCGTCGAAATGCCCCTGGGCGTTCGTGGGCGTGTCTGGCGCCCTGGTGATTCTGGTCACCGCCGTCCATGTGTTCATGGTGCCAATCATCCCTTCCTCGCTGGATTTCTCCGGTGCCACAAACACCGTAGGCCAGCCAGGAAACGTGCTTCCGGCCATTGGGATGGTGGACTCACGCCTCAGGGGGCAGTTTCCTTCTGATCCATATGGTGCGGTGACGTTCCGTGGCACACCATGGAAGGCTGAAATCGGGAGGTGGCTTGCTGGGTGCTATACCAACTCAACAGCTGTAAATGTTACTGAAGTATGCACTTACTTTGCCACTGATCATCGCATGCTTTAGATTGCTTTCGGTTAATTTGGATATTCTTTCTTTACAGGTTATAGGCACCAAGCGTTGTGAGAAAGACTGCAGTGGACATGGCGTTTGCAACTATGATCTGGGAGAATGCAGATGCTTTCATGGATATGCTGGTTGGTCTTGCTTTGTCAGATTGATATCACATTGCATTTTCATACATTTTCATATGGGAGGTTATCACTAAAAGGTGAATGGTTCTTGGACGACTTGTTGGTAAGACAAAGATGGACGAAAAAATTGATAGGAGATACTCTGTAGTGTTGGAAAGGATGAAAAACTAGCTATGGATGTTTATATTGGATGCTATAAACGACGGGGCCTCAAATTTGCTTACCTTTGAAACTTGTTCTGTAAAACTGCACTGGTCCCTGGACCAGTATACTAGTGCCTCACATTACATAGCTGGATCATTTCATACAATACCAAAAGATATTTATTACAAATGGAGAGTATTAACCAAGTTTTGGTACTTAATTGCAACATGGTCATCATAACGTTGTTTATTTTACAACCAAAAGAGCATTAGCCAGCGGAAGCCCGATTCTAATTTACATCTTAGATTTTCAAACTATGTATGTGACCCCAGACAGCAGGAGAGCCTAAGTTTGACCGGGATCATCGAACGCTGGGTCACCTTCCTCATGACAAGCATAGTCACCGTCTCTTGGATCTCCATAATCTAAATGAGTGAGTGGGTGCGAGGGTAAGTGCGCAATCAAATCGCACTTGCAAGTTAACATCGTCCTTAATGCATATTAGTGATAGAGGTCATATGGCGTAGTTAGGCTATTTTCTTTGCGGAAAAGCCAAATTTAGAATTAACATATATGTTTAAAAGTCTATACCTAGTCATTTTAGAAAGGACATCTCCAAAACGATGTCGAGGAGAGATTATATCAAAAGTTCATTAAATCTAGTATTCAAGCCACACAGGCACCCTCTACGAACCATTCCCGTATCCCATCTTCTTTGACCACACCATCATTTCCGGGTCGGCAATCCCCGTTGCGAACCACTATCTCACCGAGTTCCAGCGAACTGGTAACCCAACCCACCCCGAAGATTGCCGTTCAACGGATGGCATTAGTCCTTATAGTCCACCTCGGCGGATAGGGTCAGATCACTACACAAGTGACGACCTGATTTACCTTCCCCTCAGGTTGGCTTAAGGCTACACAAGCCTTTTAGGTTACACAAACCACCAATTCTGCGCTACCGCGCGATGGCCACGCATTGTGGTGTTAGGAACCAATTCTTACACAAAGAAAAGGTCAGCGACTTCCCGCTATGCACAACACATGTACATCCTACCAGGCGAGCCCTTACTCCACCTGGATATTCCACCTTCTCATTTTTATCTATACATAGATTTCACACAGATATCGCTTCTGGGCCCTCCTGCCCATCACCCTTCACTTCCATCATTCCCAGTCCCGTTTCCCGTTAACCACACATCAACATCCCATAGTTCAAATCAACATCACATAAACACATGCACTGCGAAAATTCATCATGATCAAAGTGTATATTGTCATTGTGTCCACTGATGAGTTTTGGCTCATCATTGCGGGATTGGATACCCGATTAAATCATGAAGACCTAAGCAATTCTAAGCAATTTTTACCCAAGACTAGAAAGTCTAAATATTTTTATTGATTATGTGGGCAATCAAGCAACCATGATATCAAGGGATTGTGTATGGCAAACAAAGGTAACAATGACAGGGCATGATTACATCATGAATAACAAGATAGGCAATTTCAAAACATATCGAGCATGCACTTTTGTATTTTAAACAAGATAATTTAGTAAAACTGGGTAGAAGAATGAGCTAGGGTGTTAACTCGCCTTGTGGATCATGGTGTGCACTTGACTTGCTTCAGGAAATGCTTCCTCGGGAGTAGGCTCGTCTATTTAGCAAGAAAACCTTAAATTAATATTTATTTAACTAAGGTATATGCAGAAATGCAAGGCTGAGTATCGATTCTAAACAGAGATGTTTGATGCTTAAGAAGACTAAGGGTGAATTTACTAAGAATACCCCTAAGAATTCCCTTTTGGAAAAATGTGAGTATGCTTCTATATATCTTCTTTAATATATTCAGAGCCTTTTCTAAAGGTCAATACCTAATTTACAATTTTCATGGGTTGTAGATTGATCCTAGTATTTACTATAATTTTCTATGAATTTTTGGAGCTATTCTACTATTTTTAATAAATGGGTATGTATTTTCAGGATATTCTACATCACGTAAACTTAGGAAAAATTGCTGGAATAGTAATGGGACAAGCTCATCACTAGGCGTGGCGTGACGGCACGGTGTGGCCCAGCCAACAGCATAGCGCGGCAGGCTGAACCGGCCTATTGGGCCGTGCGACCCAGCCGCGGCGCGGGCACGCTAGGCGGTGATGTCGAAGGCGCTGGGAGAAATGCGCCACCACTTAAGCTGACGCGTGGGACCTCGGGCCCATAGACCAGCGACTCAGAGCCAAGTGAAACACAACAGAGCAAAGAGGGAGAGACTGACACGTGGGACCATGCTGTCAGCGACCCATGTACTCACGGCGCTAGGGTTGATGACGTCACGATGATGTCATCGTCGTCTACCTCTTGCCGGCTCGTGCTATCGAAGGGAAAACCGAGGCTCGCCGGCGCTAGGGACTGTGCCACTGGCTGTAGGTGCTACCTACAGGTTCAGGGAGATGACGCACTTCTATTGGTGCTCACGGCACGGCCAATGGTGGCCGGACGCGGCAGCGGAACAACACGACATCAAATGGTGGTGGCACTACCGTACGCCTCTAACCAAATTAATGGGCGAGCTAGCTACGGGGAAACGAGAGCAAGCTCACCGTGGCCTTGGAGCGGGCGAAGCGTGGCCGGATCGGCTTGGCGGCAAACGACCCCGCAACAGCACCAAACAGAGCAACGGCGGCAAGCAAGCTCCGGCGAGGCACTGTCCAAATTAGTTGAGGGGAAATGGAGAGGAGTTAGAGTAGGTTCTACGGACGGAAGGAATTGGATCGAACCGTCCCGCGGAAGGAGAAATCGACGGCGACCGGTTCAGCTCGACTTCACTTCGGTGAGCAATTCCGAGCAATGCGGTGACTCCAGCGACATCGGCGATGCTCGGCGAGCTCAGTGGTTTGCCACGGATGGAGGGGGAGAGACCGAAGCGTTCGGGAAGAAGGCAAAAAAAGGAAAGGGGAAAACGCGACGGCGGCGGCATTTTTATACCGGCAGGGAGGTGAGGGCACGGCGACGGCGACGGCGCGACGCCATCGTGGCACGGCTTAAGCGGCGGAGAGCTAGGTGTCGTCGCGAGCTTGAGCCACCATTCTGCATGTCCACGGGCGATCGTCACCAAGGCAGGGAGAGAGAGACGAGTGGCACCGGGTGAGAGAGAAAGCGGTGGGAGAGAGAGAAAAAGGGAGTAAGGCAGAGCGGGCTGGCCAGGGTTCGGTCCAAGAAACGGCCCAAGTAAGGCTCAATCCGAGGAGATGCTTAACAATTTTGAATTCTACCAAATTTTGATCAAATTTGAAGGTTTGACTCAATTTGGGTGTTACAATAAATCTTACAAATATGGAATATCTCACTAACCATATGCATATGTGAGTAGGCTTGTGTATTAAAAGACTTTGATCTATAGCTTTCTTGGTTGAGATCGTCGTGCATTCCTGCAAGGATATAGAACATTCAGTTTGCATGTGCATGATTGAATGAATATAGAAATGCTGTACTAATTATTAAATTGTCAAGTGATGAACCTGCTCTACTGTGATAATGATACAATATAATAGGGACTGAACTATTTCAAAATGAGGTACTAATTATTTTTATTATGTTATTTTTTTATTGTTTATCTACTTTGGTGGAATGCTATTAGTTAATTGCATGTTCATTTATTGTTACGGGCTTACAGAAACCACCAGCTCTTGTTTCAAAAGAGAGAAAGATATGCATTATGTACGAGGAAGGTTGACTCATTTACACTGTAGTGGTACCCTTGCTCATATTCATTCAGCTTCTCATGCTTACACTTGCGACATCTCAATTTTACAGCTGTATTCGTAATCACGGGAAAGGGTAACCATATGGCTTCATTGACACAGGAAAAGAATGTGATGAGGTTCTGAAGTTGGAATGTAACCTCCCGAGCTCTCCAGAATGGCCTGTTGGACGATGGATAGTTTCCATTTGTCCAGCCCAGTGTGATACGACCAGGGCAATGTGCTTTTGTGGACTAGGAACAAAATACCCAGATCGTCCTGTCGCAGAAGCTTGTGGCTTTAAAACAATGTAGGAGTATCATTGATATTTGTTTCAATTCTCTCTTTTTTGTTTTAAAAAAATTCTCTCTTTTTTGTTTTAAAAACAATGTAAGGTGCTAATAGTATCATTCATACCTTAGCATTATTGAACTTCTCTAGCTCATGTTTCTAGATCACCTGCAAAACCTGATGACCCCAAGCTTACTGATTGGAGAACACCTGATCCGGACGTCTTCACAAAAAACAGCAGTAAGTTAGGATGGTGCAATGTTGACCCTGTGGATGCATATTCTTCCAAAGTGAAGTTTAAAGAAGAATGTGACTGCAAATATGACGGACTCTGGGGGCAATTTTGTGAGACCCATGTGGAATGCAGTTGCATTAACCAATGCTCTGGACATGGACATTGCCGCGGTGGTTTCTGTCAGGTATGTCTCAGATAAAGCTATTCAGCTAAAGACATGAAAGTTGTGTGACGCACTGTTTTGTATTTAAGCTATAATCTAATTAAAGATTTCCTTCAGTGTGACACTGGATATTTCGGGATTGACTGCAGTATCCCATCGGCATATTCAATTGCATATGACTGGCCTTCATGGCTCCAACCACCAATGAATTTACCAGCTCTGAAAAATTTAAGCAATAGCCCCATTGATGTTAAAGCTATTGTTAAGAAAAAAAGGCCACTTATATATGTCTATGATTTGCCAGCCGAGTTTGACAGTCATCTTCTTGAAGTAAGTCTATATCATAAGAGTTTGTTCTTTATATCATAAGTCGCGTCGAGATCACAGTATATGTGTCTCAGCAGGCTGGTTTCTCTCTTTTCCCTTTTCTCCACATTGGCAATTTCAAGTGCTAAGCCGTGACAATATGTTGTATTGCAGGGACGACATTTTAAGTTACAGTGTGTTAACAGAATTTATGATGATAGGAACAGAACTATATGGACCAAGCAACTGTATGGTGCTCAGGTTTGCTAAAATAGTCAACTTGTTGTTATGCTAAATGTTGGTGGTACCATATTAACAGTAGTGTCTGTCAATTGCGCTTACCAGGGCACAAGCAGATGTGACCAATGTTTCATTTTCCATGTAGATGGCACTCTATGAGAGCATTCTTGCGAGCACTCACCGCACGCTAAATGGGGAGGAAGCTGATTATTTTTATGTCCCAGTTCTTGACTCGTGTTTAATAACTAGATCTGATGATGCCCCACATCTACTGATGCCGGTAACAATTATCATCCAGACATTGTACACTAAGTGTAGGTATTCCGTTCTGTAATTTGTGCTTAAATTTTAGGACCTGCGCCTAAGGAGTTACCATACTCTGGAGTACTACAAAATGGCTTATGATCACATAGCTCAGCTGTATCCTTACTGGAACCGGACTTCTGGAAGAGACCATATCTGGGTGGGAATTAAATTGAGATGAAATTAATATTATAATGATTCTTTATTCACTTTGCATGGTCAATAGTTGGTAGTCTTTCAACTTACGGAATAGCAGTTCTTTTCATGGGATGAAGGTGCCTGCTATGCTCCGAAAGAGATATGGAACAGCATGATGCTCGTCCACTGGGGGAACACTAACACAAAACATAAGAATTCAACAACTGCTTATTGGGCAGACAATTGGGATTATATTCCTTTGGATAGAAGAGGAAACCATTCATGTTTTGATCCAAGGAAGGACCTCGTGCTTCCAGCATGGAAACAACCTGATGCAGGAGTCATCTGGTTAAAACTATGGGCAAGGTATGTGAGAAATTACATGTGTATCTTTCAGCAACTTATATTGTTTAGAGCCTTACAAAGCAACTTTTGCAGGCCAAGAAATAAGCGTACAACGCTATTCTATTTTAATGGTAATCTAGGACCAGCATATAAGGAGGGCCGCCCTGAAGACACGTATGTATGATGTATCTATTGTCAAGTATATCAAGGCCATATCAAGGCCCATATATATTATTGGCCCATATAGCCCAGGAGGATTCCACATATATATATCGATCACTCCTAAGGGGCTACTGTACAGAACTGAAATCTTCATGTTAGTAACATGGTATCAGAGCATGGTCCAAGATTAGGGTTCTTCTAACCCTAATCCAGATCCAACCCGTGCCTCAGATCCACACTGTCCACCATCACCATCGTCTCCAGGGCGCTGTCCATCGCGTCCAGGCCGCCGTCGCGGTCGCTGTCCAGCCCGTCACGGTCGCGGTCGTCGTCCTCAAACCGTTGCGGTCGCCGTTGCCGTCCTCAAGCCGTCGCCGTCGCCTTCCTCAAGCCGTCGCGGTCGCGGTCCAAGCCGCCGTCGTGGTCGCCGTCCCGACCGCGAGTCCAAGCCGCCGTCGCGGTCGCCGTCCCGACCGAGAGAGCCGTTGCGGTCGCCGCCCAAGCCGCCGTCGCGGCCATCTTCTTGTCAGGCCGCCGCCCGGACTCCACCTTCCAGGTCATCCAACTCTCGCAGCTGGTTGCCTCCGCCTTTCTGCTCTGCTCAGCTCTCTGCTCAGCGGAGGTTCAAGGGGAGGGTCAGCTCTCTGCTCAGCGGAGGTTCAAGGGTCTGCTCTCTACTCTCTGGTCTGCTCTCTGGTGCCGATTTAGCAGTTTTTCAGCATGTCTCAGATCAATGCAATTGTTATCAATATCACTCTAGATGGTCAGAATTATCCAGAGTGGGCTTTCTGTGTTGAAACTGCTTTGAGGGGTTATGGTCTAGCATTTCACTTGACTGATGATCCACCTACTCGTAAAACTGATGGTAGTAATGCTGATGAAATAAAAACATGGCAAATTAATGATGGGAAAGTGATGGCTGCCATAGTCAATAGTGTTAAGCAAACTATGATTATGAGTCTTCGCAAGTTCAAGACAGCCAAACCTATGTGGTCTTATTTGAAGCAACGCTATGTTCAGGATAGTGGTGCCCTTTTACATACTCTCATGCAGCAAATTCATGTCATTGACAGGCATTGCAACTGTAAAGATAGTCATAGGTATACTGTTGCTCCCTCGCTTAGGAAGGGGATCCATAGATTTTCCTTTCCTTCGGTGTACATGAGATTAGAAACTAAAGATATACTTTTCTGTTTCTTTCTTCAACTTTTTGTTATTTTGACAGATGAACCGAGTTAGACCATCTTCTGAAGAAAGGCATCGTTTTAGCATGTTGTTTTTCTTGGTTAGTAAAACATCGATGTATAGAATAAACACTGTTTGGAAGTGGTGTTTTTTAAAATCATGGTTTTGTAAAACCATAGTTTGTGTTTTGCTATGATCATGAAAAACCATGGTTTTGAAAACCATTGTTTGTTAGCACAAGTTAGAAAACTTTGATGTGGAGTGGAGTCTACAAAACTAAAAAAAAACCATGGTTTTGTCAAAACCATGGTTTTCAAAACAGAGTTTTTGGAATTACTTCCAAACACCTCATGGTCTCAAAAACCAACCATGGTTTTGCATAGAAACTATAAAATAACTCCACTTCCAAACAGAGCCTAATTTATGTATCATATGCCAACAATTGAAAGCAGTAATGTTTGCAGTGTTTGCAGTGTTGTTTTCAATACCGAACAAAAGTGCCATGGTTGTGAAATGATATATCAATCTGCGTAAGCCAACTGCATAGGTTAATTTCCTTAGCACTTTTGCTAATCATTATGCGACTGAGACTTATCTAACTCTTAGTTGATTTTCTCACATAACTAAATGTTTCTGTTGCATTTTTTTTGTGTCCTATGGATATGTCCGTTCTATGGTCTAGAAAATCGATGAGGGTTAAATAAATCTTGATCGCTCGATGTCAAATCGGTCCCATTTCTCAGTGGTTACACTCGATGCTAGTGTGTACTCATTGCGGTATGATGGAATGTGGATAAAAATTCTATGCGGACCCTCCCTACAACTAAGCTGGTGCGGACCCGCTCCAGATGGCGACGCGTGGCCTCACCAATCTCAGCGTGCGCTCTCCCTTCCCCACCCTCTCCCGATCGATTCCCCACCCAAGTCTTCCTGCGATTCCCCACCGCATTAGGGTTTTCGGCCGCCGTTGTCGCTCTCGCCCACGTCGTCGTCCTCCCCGGCGTCGCCCCTCCACCCGCGCCATGGAAGCTCCACCCCTCACCGCGCCCCCACCACGCCGCCTTCTCTGCCGCGCCCCCGCCATCGCTGTCCTGCCGTGTCGAGGAGCCGGGATCACTGCGCCTCAGCAGCGGCGCCGCCGCCCCCTCACCGCGCCCCCGCCACCGGTGGCCACCTACTCCACCGCGCACCTCTGCCCACCTGCGCCGTGGAGGCGCCGCCTCTATGCAGCGCCCACTGCCAAGGGAGAAGGCATCCATGCCGTCGCCACCACCAGCAGCAGCATGGAGGGCTTCCTTGCCACCTCCACCGTTTGGAATAGTTGTCCCATGTAGTTGAAATTAGTGAAATGTGGTGTCATTTGTGGGTGAATTTATTGATGTATGACCTGATGGGTTTTTGTGGTTTTATATGTTGTTAAGCTGACATGATCTATTGAAAAAATTTATTTAGCTTTCTATACAAACATGTATGAGCTCACTCTATGGATTGATCAATTATGCACCTCTGAGCTTTCCATGTAGAGAATTGTAGCAATATCAAGATCTGAGCTTGTATGATCAACAAGCTCCTTTTTATTTTCAGTGGCTGAATACGATGGATAGTACAAGCATGAACATAACTATTGTTCAAATTAAATTGAAGTTTGTATGCTTTGATGAAATAAAACACACAAGCATCATATTCACTGGATTTTTTGCCATTTGGATTCACCTTTCTAATATAAGAAAGCATATGGAGATGTCAGGTCATGAGTTTCTTAGCAAGTTCTGCACATCACAAAATAATGCACAGCACAGCTGTGCAAAGACCAGGTTATTTTGGACAAACAAGATGTGCAAGATCTGCTAAGAAACTCCACATCAGGCCTATCATCTATCTAGCACAATAATACGCGGAATTTTAACTGGTGATGTTTGTTCGATGCCATTTGATCAGTACTTCTGTATTTACTCAATGATGTACCGGATGATGAAACACTAAAGAGCCCATCTAGATCAAACTATATGTATGCAACATTGGGTTTGGCAGTCAATGTAATACATGTATTGTAAGCTGTGTGTTTATTTTTCTGACTTGGTGAGCTTCATCTGAATGCAAGTTCAGAATTGGTGAGCTTCATGTACTTATGTCTTTGTCTTGGCCCATAAATTGCATTGTACTCATTACAGGAGAAAATTTATCTCATACACTTGATTCCATAAATGGCAATCTCATACAATGGCCATTATGAAGCTTCAGATTTTGAAAGTTTTAGGCCATGTCATCACAGATTGTGTGCGAGTTATAGATTGAAATGGATCGTTTTTTCATCCTTCAGCAACAGAACATACATGCATGGATTCCCTTAGATTCATCCTTCCATTATTACATTTCAGTCAGAAAAATTGCATGATAGGCAAAAATTGCATATACAAGAAACATACACATTTCAGCTATATTTCAGTATGAATCCATTGCTTTCTCAGTATTTGACTTTGTGTGCCACTGATCTCAAATGAGAAGCCTGTACAGTGAAGTGATCAAGTGATGAACATTTCTGAAAATTAGCTAGTCTTGTATTCAGTTGAGCATTTCTGGACAGTGAATTGATGAACATTTCTGAATATTACACTGAAAATGCACATACACTGTAAATTACAGGAGATACATGGCAATTACAGAGCAATTGCAGATCAATTTAGCAACACAGCAATTTCACATGGCAGCAGCAACTCTAAAGCAGTTAGCAGCAGCCCATGGTGGGGGAGGGAGAGGCGGCGGCTCCGGCGGGTGGAAGCTGCAGCAGCCCATGGTGGGGGAAGGAGAGGCGGTGGCTCCGGTGGGAGGAAGCTGAACCGGGGAGGTCGTCGGCGTGGGAGGAGGCGGAACCGGGGAGGACGACGGCGACGTTGACGTCGACGTCGACGCGGGAGGAGGACGAGCCCGCGAGGACAGCGGCGACGTCGGCGCGGGAGGAGGACGAGTCTGGAAGGTCGTGGGGAGAGCCGGTGAGGGGCGGCGGCTCCATGCCCTCGGATGGGCGGCGGGCCGGTGGTGAGGGGCGGCGGCGCCGGTGGGCCTCAACCCTAGAGGAATCGGGGGAGTCGAGGAGGGGGGAGTCGGGGGGAAGACGGAAGGGGCCAGAGCGCGCGAGATCGGTGCGGAGACACGTGTCGCGAATCGGAGGCAGGTCCGCACCATAGAATTTTTTTTCCAGGCTGCAAGGGGCGATCGATCGATCGCACTGCGGGAGGGAGTCAGGGAGCGGCCCAAGAATCATGCGAGCATGGACACATGCAACCTGTCCGACGTGGACGGATCGAGAAGCATGTGAACGGGCGCGCCCGTGAGAGCCAAAAATGCTGTGAGGTGGATCTTTATGCCTCGCATTCATGCCACGCTTACTACAACGATAATGCGTGTACTGATGCACGTAGAACACCCACATGTACATAGCCCTCGATGCATACAGCTGCATGCATGCATGCTACTCAATACTGCCGTTGCATTTCTACAAACAAGTGCTAAACTGTAAACAAAGATCTAGCAGGAGAGAGAGAGGGGAGAGAGACGTACGCAAAGCTTATTACAGCATTGGTACGTATAGCAGTGCACATAAATCTTCCATTAGGCCATGTAATTAAGTACGTGCAGTTCACGGTTTCACGACCAAGGCATCCAAATCCTGAACAAAACGAAATTAATCACGTACAATGGTAGCCTGGTAGGAGAACAAAGTCTATGCTATCGACCAGATTTTGCAACCCTTGTTAGAAGCATGCATGTTCATTTTCAGATGTATTCATCGTCTTAATCATCTGCTAAAATGAAAGGTACGTTCATGTATAATAGTTTAGTTCGATGCGCTTTAAAAGGGAATCAAACAGATTAGAGCTAAATCGAAAAAACTTGGTACGCATAGTGCACATAAATCTTCCATTAGGCCATGTAATTAAGTACGCACAGTTCACAGATTATTGTAAATTCTTTGTTTGAATCCTTGGCCATGGCAAGATAAATATTGTGGACATCCAACCGAGAAAAGGATGACCTCATCAAAGTTTTTGTCTACTCTGTGGTTCTGCACCGGAAACGTTGGATCACCCACTGCTCATTGTCGGTTGCGATGTGGATGGCTAGCTTCGCTCCCTCGGCCAATACAACATCCAACCTTGTGACACACAGACGGGTTTTCAACAATGGTGTCTCACTGCAACGAACTCTCTATCCAATAGTGTTAGGCACGAGTTCAATGGTCTGGTCATCTACGTCGTCTGAAATATTTGGAAGGAGCGAAACAGACGTCTTTTTCAACAAAAAGTTCCATCCCATGCATAATTGTTTCTAAAAAACCGGGAGGACTTCCTCCTCTGGCGTGGCCACGTGGGCTAGAGGTTTCTTTTAGCTCAATGTAGTTCATCTCTCCACCAGTTCTCCCTTCTCTCTTATACACTGTACATTGCTTTCTATTTTAATGAAATGGTAGCGTCTCCATCCGTTTTGTTAAGAAAAACTAAGCTAAATTTGTTTGCATGCAACCATGCATGGCTGGGTACCGTGTGCACCTTCCACCGTGTTCATCTCCGATCCACCGTGCTCATCTCCGATCCAGGCCTCCGCGCGCGGTTCACCCACTTCGGCGCGGGGCGGTTGGCGGCCGTCGATGGCGAGGAGGAGGAGGAGTCGCCGGAGGCGAACGTGAGCGCGTTTGGGGTGCTGCTGCTGGAGCTGCTGTGCGGGGAGGACACAGCCACCAAGTACCGGCTGGAGCCAACGCGAGGGAAGGAGAGGGGGAGGGAGCTGGTGCGGGTGTCAGTGGTGGACACGGCGGCGGAGGCGGCGAGGAGCGAACGGGCCAGGAGCTGGGTGGACAGCAGGTTGGGGGACTCGTTCCTTGTAGCGAGCACGGAGAGGCTGCTGGAGGTGGGGCTGCGGTGCACGACGGCGACAGAACGGCCGGACATGACGTGGGTGGCTGGCAAGATGTCGAGGGTGGTGGACGTGGAGGCATGCGCCTCGGAGCAGAGGCTGCGCCCGCCTACCCACGGAAACGCCTTGTCCTCCGTCTCCATGGCGCCTTCTGTTTTGAAGTTTCAGCGCCTAGGAGTAGAGGAAGTTTCCTTCTACTTCAACCTCGTTTATGTCCATAGTACCATCGTATGTACCATCTACTATCACCCAGATGAGATAGGGCTTCGAAAGGTCAGAGTCAGTCTCGTCTCCTCTTTCTTTCAGGTCGTTTAGCAGTTCCCCAACCAGCTTTCTCCCCAAGAAAGCCTTCTTGAGATTCAGATTCAAAGAAAAAGGTTTGAAGGTTTATCTCTGGGACAATTGTACTAAATATAGTAAACAAATCTGAAAATTTTTTAGATCCATCTAAGATTTAGATTCCCAGTAAAAAAAATAGAAAAATATGGGACAAAAAATAAATCCACTCAGTTTCAAACTTGATACAACCCAAAATCACCACTCATTTTGGTTTGCACAACCAAAAAATTATTTTGCTTCTTCTTTCAACCAGTTGATTAATTTGTTTCATCGATCTTAATGTAGAAGTGGACTTGATCATTTGTCTAAGAAAACGGGGTATGGAAATACAAAAAAATGGGTTGAAACCGGTATGTTCAGAATGGGTTGGAATGGAGTGGGTAAAAATTAGCAACGATTTGGGGTGGGTTGGGTTCTACCTATTTTTGATTTGAGGCGGGTTGGATTAAAAATATGGAATTAAGATTATGGGTACAAGTTGGGCACGGGTTGGGGTTTACCCCATTGGCAGGCCTAGCCGTGACGGCATTTAATCCCACACCCCCGCGCGCTACTTATCCCCGCGCCCCAGCATCACACTCTCCTCACTCACTCACTCACTCACTTCACTCTCACTCCCACTTCAAAACCCTCCTCCCTCCGCCGCTTCCCCGTTCAAACTCCCCTGATCATCGTCTACCTCCGGCTCCGGCTCCGCTCCCCCGAGTGAGTTCTCCGTGAACCCATCGGCTCCTGATTCAGTGCACGCAGCGATACGCGCGATCTCACGGAGTCACGGTTGCTTTGCGCATGCATGCAGGAGGAGGAGGAGAGAGGTTGATAGAGAGGTAGTTGCGGTGGCCGGCGGCGATGGAGGGCATATACGGGCGGAAGCGGGCGTGGAAGAAGGGACCGACGCGGGGGAAGGGAGGGCCGCAGAACGCGGCGTGCGAGTACCGCGGCGTGCGGCAGCGGACGTGGGGCAAGTGGGTGGCGGAGATCCGGGAGCCCAACAGGCGCACCCGCCTCTGGCTCGGCTCCTTCGCCACCGCCGAGGAGGCCGCGCTCGCCTACGACGAGGCGGCGCGCCGCCTCTATGGGCCCGACGCCTTCCTCAACCTCCCCCACCTCCGCGCGGCCTCCGCCGCCGCCGCCCACCAGCGCCTCCGCTGGCTCCCTGCGGCGACCGCCCGGGCCGCCGTGCCCGCGTACGGCCTCCTCAACCTCAACGCGCAGCACAACGTCCACGTCATACACCAGCGGTTGCAAGAGCTCAAGAGCAGTAGCTCCGCCTCGTCGCCGACGACCAAGCCGCCGCCGCCTCCTCCTCTGGCGCCGTCTCCTTGCTCCACGGTGACCGCCGCTGCTCTGCCGCCGCCCATGGCGTGCTTCCAGGCGCTGGAGCAGGCGATGGCCGCCACGGTCGAGAGCGCGCCGTGCGACGCGGCGGAGGGTGACGGCGGCGGCCACAAGCCCCAGCTGGACCTCAAGGAGTTCCTGCAGCAGATAGGCGTGCTCAAAGCGGACGACGGTGCCGGCGCCGGCGGCGCCGGTAAGGAGGGCGCCGGCTGCGACGGCGAGGTGGCGGACGGGTTTGGGTTCGGTGGCAATGGGGAGTTCGACTGGGACGCGCTTGCCGCGGACATGAGTGACATCGCCGGAGCCCACGGCGGAGCGGTGGGCATCAGCGGAGGTTTTCAGATGGACGAGCTGCACGAGGTTGAGCAATTCGGCTGCATGGCCATCCCTATATGGGACGTTTGATCGATGTCCAAGCTAGCAGCCATGCAGATCAAGCTTCGCTTAATTTAATTTTCCTGCCTATCTCTGCATGCAAGCTAGCAGCCATGCAAGCTTTAGCTTCCTACGTCATGTATTCCGATGGATCATGGTTGATCGATGATGAATTTGCATGAGTCTGCAATGAAGCTTCCATTCTATTTATTCCGGTTTAAATCAAGCCGGGATTTGCCATTACCTTTGATAATTCCACAGGAATAAATTAATTATTACACAAAACCACTGACCATGCCGGCCAAAACCACTGCATGGTGCTATGCTGCGATATGCGCCTGCCATGTCCGTGTACCAAATTAGCCCTATAACACTGAATTTGTATGTCAATTTTTACGTGAGTATGACATATAGTCTATCTGAGTCATTGAAAGTGAGTCTAAGTAACATGAGAGTAAATGTGAATTTTATAAAGTTTCATGAGGATAAATGCCCCCTATTTAATTGCATCATGTTATAATTTGTGATTGGTTTTGACGATTGAGGAACCGGTTTATCTAATTTTCGTGTTCAAAGACCAAAACGTATCAAACGTCTACAGTTGAGGGATAATGCAAAACATCTTCCTACGTACAAAGAAAACTTTTTTATAAGTATAATCCTATATTTTTTCTTACAGGCAGTCGCCTGCGCCTTGCCGCACGCTGGCCAATGGCTGGGCCCAAGGTAGACACGCCCACGGGCAGGCGACTGCCATGTAGACGCGCTTCCCCTAGAGGTTCGTGATGCCCTCTCTGCAGCCGGTTTCGTCATCCCCGCCGCCGGCATCCCTCCCGTGCATCCGAACATCGCTAGCACCGCTGCCAGCTCGGAGAACATCGCTCCATTGCACATCGGTGGAGGTGGAGATAGCGGTGGATGCGGGCGTATGAAAATTTATTTTACGAACTCTAAGAAGATATATTGAAAACTCCACAAAAATAAGTACATATTCATATTGCATCATTTGGCTTGTACAAAAATAACAATTTTTATTTAATTTAATTTAAGCGGAACAAACAAGGCCTCCTCTCCGATCTTAACATAAATGCTAGCGCTGCTGGGTATTTTTAAAAAATATTTATATGGTTTAAATCTATGCAAAAATCATACCACCTTGATTTCTTTGACCGATTTTTGTAGATATTGGAAATAATGCTCCCTTCTAGCTCTCTTCCCTCAAGCCAGTATAGGCTTGTTTCTCAGTCTCGTGGTAGAGCCTGACAATTTGAGCAGCCCGGCCCATTCATGTTTGTACTTGGGTCTTGGAGATAATTTCGACTGGTCCATATGTGGAGAACCAAAGTCCCGAGCACAAAGAAGGAAAAGACACTTTCCCGTTCCTGACTTCCTGTCCAAGGCACCCGAGAGACGATCAAACCCTAGCCGCTGCCGCCGCCTCCTCCTCCTCCGGATCCGGTGGTATGGCGCTGCCTCGTCTGGCCGCAAATTAAGCTGAGGATCCCCGCCGCCACCGCTCTTGGGATGGTGCCTGGCTCCTGTGCGCCGCTGAACGGGCCCTCCTAACTCATCGCCTCCCACTCCTCCTCTCAGGTTTGTGTCCCCGTACGTACGTGTACGTCCTCCGATCGGTGGTCGCTGCATGCATGTGCTATGTGTTTTCTTGGATATATAGCCATGCCTAGGAGATCATAGATCCGGTACTAGAACTGTGAATGGATCGACCACCTCGTAGAATCATCAACCTGCACGGTTCTCTTTGTTGTATGAGGTGACTTTGGCTAATTTGTTTATTGACATCTATGATGTTTGCCATAAATCAAAAGATTTCTGTACAAATTGATAACGTAAAGAATTGAAAGTTGAACTTCAGAAGAAATCTCTCCTCAAATATGGAGGAAAATTGGAATAAGATTCTTCAGGAAATTTGCAAAATGCTAATACAACAAAGAGAACCGTGTAGGTTCATGATTCTATGAGGCGGTCGATACATCCACAGTTCTAGTACTAGATCTATGATCTCCTAGGCATGGCTATCCAAGAAAATATGCGGCACATGCATGCAGCGATCACCGATCGGAGGACGAACACGCACGGGGACACAAACCTGAGAGAAGGAGCGGGAGGCGATGAGTCCGGAGGGCCCGTTCAGCAGCGCGCGGGAGCCAGGCGCCATCTGAAGAGCAGCGACAGCGGGGATCCTCAGCTTTGCGGCCAGACGAGGCAGCGCCATACTACTAGATCCGCAGAAGGAAGAGGAGGAGAAGGAGAAGGCGGACGAGGCGGCGACGGCTAGGGTTCGTCTGTCGGGTGTCTTGGAGGAGAACGGGGAAGTGTCTTTTCCTTCTTTGTGCTCGGGAGTCGGGACCCGTGGATGTGGGTCCTCCGTCTACGGACCAATCGAAACCAGATAAAAATATGGGCACTGCGCAGCTTCTCGGGCTGTCCCAGGCTGACAAATCATCATTTACATATACAACGCGCTAGCGCCAGAGCGCCTCCGTGCGACACGTCGGCGGAAAAACGGTGGCCGTCCGATCACGAGTGCTGGCTCCATCCAACCGTCCATTCAAACCTTATATATAAAAGAATTTTTCTCGCCGAAAGGAAAGCAAGGCGCGGTGACTGCTCGATTGGTTTCGGGCGCCAACTTTCGCGTGGAAGGCGGGGGGTTCGAATCCCACCCGCTCTCCGTTTTAATTTTTTTTGGGCCGTCCAATTGGCTTCCTACGGTCGATTAGGGTTTCAGGCTAGTAATAGCATACTGGCCCAGGAGGGCCTACATATATTTAATTTTCTTTGACGAAGAAAACTAATAGCACCAGAAAGAGAGATCTTTAATTTACTTGAGTCTAATAAGCGGCAAAGCCTAAAAATAATTTAACAGTAAAGTGCCTACCTAATTAACTAATTTGGCTGCAAAGAGCCAAGACTAATTAGTCGTGAAGGATGTGGCACTGAAAAATATATTGCAATGAAAAAGGTACCCAACTCAATACAGTTGATGATGTCTATTTTCTATTGAATTCACCTAAACACTTATTTAATATGAACACCACTATGATCAAAACCTGCTATATTAATAGTAGTGAACACTTTTCTTAATTTTTTCTCCGATTCACACGATGATTTGTAGCATTTTAATTGAGCTTAGTGACTACGTCCAACCTAATTTTGATTACTTTTAACCACCATGCTTTAAAACTCGTGCACATTATACCTTTTTGTGTTATTTTTCTTTGGACAGAGAGCCATGTCTCCTATCTCCCCTGCACCCCAATTGACATTTTTCACTATCTTTGATGTGTGGCTCTTCGGTTCGGTTCTAACTTCATGAGCATTTGATTTGAGCAGTTTAGATGTCTTTGCTACTGGATTTTGATCTATACAGCTGCTAGTGTAGGTCTCCTCCACATAATTTCGTTCGATCTACAACATCATCTCCTTCCTAAGCTTTTAACTAGTAACCAAAAAAATGGGCTTTTGGGATTTGTAATCTTTGAAGCATTCGATCTACAACAACCTAGCTAGAAGTCTCCTCCATGGGCTAGCTTTTCATCTGTATCAACAAGTGCAGGCGTCTCCTTCATTAGGCTTTCAATCAGTGGCATCATCTCCTCCCCCTAGGTTTTCAGTCAGCAACAAAACATCACCGGCTCTTCATACTTTTGAGCATTCGATTTGCGACGGCCTACATATGTCTTCTTGGGGTTTCAATCTGCAATGTATTTGCCATGAAATCTTGTGAAAATAACTTGACTTATCAATCAAAAGTCTACTCCCACCCAGTTATCGATCTGGTTCCGCGCAAAGGAATGAGATCCTCTGACTTACTGTCCTCTGCAGTTGTGTCACTGACATGTGGGATCCATATGTACAAGGTCCACATGTCAGTGACCCACTGCCCTCTGAAGTAAATCAGAGGATCTAGTTCTAACTTGTAACAATGATGGATTGATCACCGATGGAGCCATTACATGATTCGCATCTTAATTCTTCGGCACGAGCCTCTTTGTGCGTGTTGTCGTCAATGTAAGAGTAAGAAGCTCAAGGAAGGACGGTAGGCTTCATAATTGATTCGAACAAATAACCCACCCAATCCAGTCCAGAGTTCCAGAGCGCTACGCCACAGCCGAGAGCTAGGAAGGAGCAAACCAGATATAGTGAAGACTTTAATTTACTTGAGTCTAATCAGCTTTACTTGCGGCAAACCTAGTGGATGCTTTTGGTTGGCAGATGCTTTGGACAAGCACTTGTATTTTGGATGCATTTTGCTACGTAATGGATGTAATTTGATGAATTTATGTCAAAAACGATGAATTTCTGTCAAATTTAGTAAATTCCTATCAAAACTGATGAATTTCAATAAAAAAAACAATGAATTTCAAATTTGTTCAATATTATTTCCACACGTTAAAGTATTTTCTTCTTGCAAATCACTCTAATCATGAACTTCGGGAGTCTAATTAATATGTTGGTTTTGGCTTGACAGTGAGGGAGGGGCAAAACGTCATTTCACCTGCGAAAAAAGAGTTAACAGACAGTAAAAGAGGGTTAAAGGGCCAAAAATGTCGTTGGGGTAACAAATTCGTGAATACGGTATCGTGGACATAAAGATATACTAAAGTAATGTAGTTTGTTTTTTTAGAAAAGAGACTTATTATTAAAATATTAGTGTCTCTTTTACATAGAAACCCTCACACAAAAAGAAAATTACAATGTGGTCATGACAAGGGTCTATTGCTAACAATCCATCATATTCGAATCTCTCTTTGACTCCATCGTCTTCGTAAATTCTAGCAACCTTCGTAGTCAACAATAGCATCGTATTCTTCATCTTCATTCACCATGGGAAGCATATTTGAAAGATCAATATCAAAAATTAGTTGTGGCAGGTTGAATCTCTGACTCGAGGAATAATCTGAAGAAGGAATAACTATAGAAAAAACGCAATCGGCCGGCTCGACTCCACCAAAATCTTCGGCGTAAGAAACAAATCAGAAATAACTAGATCTAGAGAATGAAGAAGGGCAAAACATGTTTTCTTTTTTTCAATTGACAACTTTATTTTAGCCCTAACCGGAAACCTGGAAGAGAAGCCTTGCTTTCGACAAGCCGGCCACGATTGCCGTGTCGACTTAGGCCCAAGTCAAAGCTCTGCATCTTCCTCTCGACACAACGAGGTATTTTATTGGCTAAAACGAAAAAAAATCACACCTCATTGCTCCGTCTGCTGATGAAGAAATCTCAGATCCCAAGTGTCCCATCCAGATCCGTGCTCCTACCCCGACAGCTGCCCGAAGGCAGCTACCGACGCAAGGAGACCCCGGATCTAGGCGGCGCAGAACTCGTCATTTTTTTCTCCTAAGCCACCGCAACAATATAGTTTGGGTTAAGTCCATCGAATTGGGTGTACTATGGGTAAATCTCCCACCCAATCCGGTCCAGACTCCAGAGTTCCAGAGCGCTACGCCGCAGCCGAGAGCTTGGGGTGCCACGCGGCCGCCGCCGCCATCCATGCTGCGCGTCCTCGCCGCCATCCCGGCCCGCACGCTCCTCCAGAGCCCCCATCTCCTGAGCCCTAAGCCTCTCCTGCGCTACTGCCGTCCGTCATGCCCCTTTCGCGCCTTGTCGTCGCGCACGCCTCTCGCCGCTTCGCCGGCCCGCGCCGCCGGTATCGGGGATATCGGAGAAGAGCACCTTCGGCGGTGCGCGGCTGCGGGGAGGGCGCCGCTTAGGGTGGCGGTGCTTGTGAGCGGCGGGGTGGACAGCAGCGTCGCGCTCCGCCTCCTCCACGCCGCGGGACACCATTGCACGGCCTTCTACCTCAAAATTTGGTTTCAGGTCCATACACGGTTCTCCCATTAGTATCTTCTGCAATGCTACGCTTCGGGATCCCTTACGAGGCTGATTGATTGATCTGTAGGAAGATTTCAGGAATTTTTGGTCCGAGTGCCCGTGGGATGATGATTTAAAGTACGCTCAAGCTGTCTGTGACAAGGTATCGCTCAAATTTTCAGCTCAATCATCGTGTTTCACTGAATAGCTTGTGGGCAGACTAATTTTGCTACGTGGACCATGTGACCTGATGGTTGGTTTTGTAGATTGATGTGCCATTGGAGGTGGTCCATCTATCTGATGAGTATTGGAACCATGTGGTAAGCTTCACTTGAGTATTTCCTTGGGCCCTTGTCGAAATCACCTGCACTGTCCTTCGTTCTGAAAAAAAATATATCGTTGACATATTTAGGTATCTCACATTATTAACGAGTATCGCAGTGGGCGCACTCCAAATCCTGATGTTCTTTGCAACACAAGAATAAAGTTTGGTATGCACATTGTATTATAATGGTTGACACACTTATGGGAACTTGAATGTGCATTGAGGTGTGATTATTTAATTTTGGTCGTTTGCCGACTCTTTTGGTGCAGGGGCTTTCTTAGAAGCTATTCAAAATTTGGGTTTTGATTACATAGCTTCGGGACATTATGCACATATAGTCCATCCATCTTTTGAAAATATTGAAGGGCCATCAGTGCTCGAACTTTCAAAAGACAAGGTACTTCACATCTCACGTTAAAATTGTTTACTTTACTTTTATATTTTCAGAACTATGCCATTTGAGTTCTGTAATCCTATTAGGATTAATGAAATTTGGGACACAAAGAAACAAAATCAGATAATTCATTTGACTTTAATGTTTATATGTTGTGCTGAAATCACCTTTCAGACTCTGGTTGTTATTTCAGGTCAAGGATCAAACCTATTTCCTCTCACATCTATCTCAGCCCCAGCTTAGAAGGCTTCTTTTTCCCCTGGGATGTATAACGAAGGTTGGATAACAACACAGGATTGTTATTTTTTGTCAAGTGCTGCAAATGGCTTTTCTACATTTTGCTAATGTTTTGCAGGATGAAGTGCGCAGGCTGGCTGCTCAGATGGACCTTCCGAATCAAGGTAGGAAGGATTCCCAGGGTATATGTTTTCTAGGAAAGGTAATGGCTTTACCTTATTTGTTAATAATCAGCATACTTTGCGCAAAAAAATTATCTCATTGAACTACAGAAGTCTCTCTTAGGTCAAATTCAGTGAGTTTGTTGAAAGACACATTGGAGAGATGGAGGGAATACTACTGGAAGCTGAAACTGGAGACTACCTAGGGACACACCGTGGGTTTTGGTTCTATACAATTGGTCAGCGACAAGGATTACGCCTTCCTGGAGGACCTTGGTATGTATCGTCTCTAATACTAACCTATTGTATGCTAAAATATCATCAGCTAAATTAAATCTATATTGGCCAAAATATTCAATGGAAACTTTTGTTTTGCTCTACATATGCAACTGAAGGAAGAGCTTTCCTCAGTTTAACATGCATCTATTTATTAAAAAATCTCATTGAATGAGTTGCATGCCTTTTTATCTTATGCAGGTATGTGGCTGAGAAAGATGTTCAGAATAATGTGGTTTTCGTATCAAGAAATTACTATTCACTGGATAAGAGGAGGCGAACATTTCGTGTTGGGTCGCTAAACTGGTTTAGCAATTCTGGACCTTCAAACAATGATCAACTTAAATGCAAGGTACCGAGTTATACACTGGAATTTGTGGTAGTGTCGCATATGGTTGTTAGTTGTTAGACTTCTGTTTCTCCGTTATTTTTTTTAGTCACCCATCACCTGCAATCATATATTGCTGTTCTTGCAAAATGGGAGTCTGATGTGGGATCTACCTCAATGGTCAGCCTTTTAAGTGATCAAACATGTTTTCCCTTTGATTTAGCACTCATGCATCAGACATTCACAGGTGGCTCACTGGTATGGTTTAGAAATATGTCCATAGCGATTGCTTATTTTCCTTAGTCACCAGCAATTTTTATGTTTTCGCCATCAAATTTGTCAAAATTGCCTTCTATACTTGCAGTCAGTGTGTAGAACAGCACACCCATGCTAGCAAATGTATCCATGGACTTTCGTGGGTGCTGGGGACCTGGTAGAAGAGTGGTGGATAAATCCTGTTGATTGCTATCCTGCAAATAGCTAACTTTAACTTCACCAATAATCCTCGTTCTTGAATTTTGGCTATGTAGAAAAATACAACTGCAACTTCCAACCAATGCTTGGTATCTCGCACTTTATGAATGTTATGGATTAAGATCCAGGCAGTTTGATAATCACCTTTCCTTGGCCACCAAACGAAGGACTGCCGCTGTGCTAAAAGAAATAAGCTAGAGTGACCGTGCATGAACAGTATCAGCAGGATTATAGGCCAAAACCATCAAGCTGTTCTTCTTTGGACTTGTTTATTTGGCATCCACATGCATTAAGATCAGTCTTATGCACCTATGTAAATTAACTGATGTTGTGCTAACATGAAGCTTTCAATATCAGGTAAGGCATAGTCCTGAATTTCATGATTGCACCGTGACAGAAGAGCAAACTGAAGAACATGGAGATGTTTTGGTGGTGCATCTGTCTGAAGATGATCAGGGTTTAGCAGCTGGCCAGTTTGCGGCATTCTACCATGAAAATGTATGCCTAGGGTCAGGTATAATTTTGGATTCGTGGGATCAAATGAGCTTTCCTGTCTGTGAAAGGGCATTAGAAATTGCTAGAATGGAGGATAAGTCCCAACTGGGGAAGCCAGTAAGGATCATCAACTTGGAGCATGTCATGAAACCAGAACAGGAGCCAATAGAGGTGTCGTGACATCATCAGGCTCTTGCAGCCTTCTCTCGACTACATTTGTGATCCTGCAAAGCCATACGTCGACAGTTTAGTCACCCTGCAAATGCAAGGATCAGGGAAGTTCCGGAAACTGTCGTTATGTTGCCCCCACCAGAAACTCCATGTGGTTGTTGACTCTAGAGAAGATGGCATTCATTGGTTAGCTTGCGTTTTATTAGAGGATAAAAACTGCGCCTCTTGGACCTGAATGATAGAGGTGGTCGAGCATCATTGTCCATGCAAGAATTGGCCCGACGTAAATCAGCGACAACAGTTTGCCCCACACAGCGGAAAGCGCATGAAGGGTTTCGTCTCCTTGGGCACGTCCCCTGTTTGAGCCGAAGTCTCCAGATTCAGCAGTCAGTGATAGTTATCTTAACTTGTGAATTCATAATATGGATTCAAATAGTCAGTGAGTACGTTGTAAATTTTAATGTTGTCGGGCGTTTTTACCACACTGGCTCCTGTGACTAATCATATTGTGTTCATCATTCTCATGCTGGTTCTTAGACCGGGATGGCTCGTGCACAGGTCAGTGCTTTTGTTCGATAGCTGTCGGTGCGACATGCGAGCATGGTTCAAGGTAGATGTTTGTTGCTAGTCGGTCGGGGAGCTAGGGCCAGGCGGATCAATTCGGGGGGTTAATCAAAACTAATTGGAATTGATCAGAATCAACTCAATCAAAATTCAAAACGATAATATCTTCTAGCAGGAGTGCTGCAGATTAATCTGATAGCATGGTTAATCCTATATTAATCTGGTTTTTTTAGAACAGTGCATGTGAGATAGGATATTTGGACACGCTCTTCCGTGCTGGAAAATGTTACTCCGGACAATCTGGGAGGACTTCCGCAATTGACCACTTAACCGTGTAGGCGTGCACCGTGTATGGAGGAATCTATGTGTTTCATGCAGAGCTAATTCGTCAATTCACCGCGCTTGCTTCGCCCGCAACGCAAGAGCTATTGCCTGAATTACAGGGCACTCTGCGAGCTGCTAGCACATGTCGCTGCTGGTTGTACATGTCAACGGAGCCAATGAGGCCATGCAGTTGAAAGACTCCACGACGATAGAAGTGACACCCAGTAGACGCCGGCGTCTGGCTGCTGCCGCTGCTCCCCCCGCGGAATACTAAAATGATTAGGTGACGTGTTCATTCTAGAAGCTTTACCCATCTCGTTTCTTACGCGCGTTAAGCATCTCCAACCCTAGCAGGAAAACGTCGTTTATCTGACTCTTTACCCATCTCGTTTTCACCCCCTATTATTAGGCGCGTTAAGCATCTCCAATCCTAGCAGAAAAACATTATTTATCTGACTTTTCAAATACAGAGGGACCGAAGCAGCTGCTGGAAGAAAAAGTCTTTAAAATGCAATGCAAGGTGTTGAAGAATTTTAATAGCGGTTTGGTTGTTAACTACGGCATGATCAAACCCGCGCGACCAAGCTAACCAATATTTATGTGTATCGGTTGCATGTGCATCGTCCGAAGCTAGACCCAACATATACTAAAACACTTTTGGCCTGACCCGAGTGAAATGTCCATAATTGTCGTTTCTCTGAGTTACGTCAGCATAGTGCACCCCAAACGACCACCAACGGTCACGCCGTCGAGTCGATCACCACCAGCAAATCCCACTAGCAGAGAATTGGGCTTAGATATCGATCCATTAATACTGGTTAGGCACAAATCAGAAATGATGGTGACATCATTTCCGGTTCAACGGCTACGAAGACGACGGGACAATTTAGTACCGATCGGAGGGTTTAGCTCATAATAAAACAGGTATCGGATGGCCCGTGCGGCATTGTAGCCGTTGAACCGGTATTAATGTCACCATTTGTACCGGCTCGCAACAAACCGGTATAGATGAGCCGGTATCTATATGCAATTCTCTATTAGTGATATATTATCAAGTTTCAGGTTAAATCATATTTTAACTGGTATCATCAAGTTTATGGAGTTTTTTAGCACGCATCCCAATTGTTTTTGACCGTTGATCTAATTTGATCCAACAGTATCTACAAGATCTCAACCCCTAGGAGTTGAGACCCTATTTTCTTTGATTTCCATTTGACTTATTCCGATTCCCCGTCTAATCCTGAGCGTGATACATTTTTTTGAGAGGGCACAAAGAAGGCGAGCGTGATACATTTAAATCGACAGTTGTTGGCAGGGCCCAGCGCCACGCCGAGCGGATCATTCTGAACAAGCAAAACAATTGCACAACCAATGTAATTACATGTATGGCTGGTTGGTTAAGTGCCCGCGCTACGAGCGAACAGGTCGCAGATTCAATTCCTGCTTGTGCGCTTAGTTTTTTTTGTTTTGGGCGTTGGGCGCCGTAGCGCGCTCGAACAGGCAGCTTAGTTTTTTATTTTGAGCGTTGGACTTGGACGCCGTTGAACTTTGGCGCCTCTGGCATTGGGCAACTGGCAATTGCGATGTAGCAGTAACTACAAACAAACTGGATTATGGTTCCAAATGCCACCCTCTTTTGACTTTCATTTTACCCTTAAAACATTGTAGCGGTAGGTATGGAATAAAATATAAAAGAAAATAATATAGAGAATAATAGAAAAATGGATTAATAGTGATGAGTTGAAAAAAATATGAAAGTGGCACAAAGCATGACCTTAATATTGCGTCCTCGTTTCTCAACCCACTGCATATCGAGCCCGCGCCGGCCGCACGGACGACGCTTTCAGAGAGAGCATGGACACTGGAGCCACCAAGTAACCGAAAAACACTCGACGAATAACGTACTCATGCCAAGCGACGCACACAGAAGATCGCGAGAGAGCTGTTTTATCCAAACTATTTACAAGATACACACATAGTTTGACTACATTCTTACACAAAAACAAAGATTGCCGCTCTGGTGTAGCAAGAGATAAAGAATAGTGACCATTCTCCTCCACGACCACGAGAGCATGTTCATAATGTCGGTTAGACAGGCACTCTTATCTTCGATGCCATCATTATGATCAGAATCGTATGGCCATAATCCTGAGAAAGGATCCAGCACAAGAAGCTGATCTCTGCATAGGATTAACACCCAGTGTTTCAACTCTCCACAAACTCCCATAGCAATACATGTCTCATTTACAACGGAACTTTAGCTCCGGTAAAAGGAGAGAATTCTCCGAAAATTGCAATGGAAGAGTCAGTCAGCAATGTTATGTTATATTCTTGTTATACCGGTGTTTAAGGATGTAGGTATGCCAATCATGCTTCATGTATGTGCAACTGGGCAAGGTGCGGCTACCGATGAACAATAAGAGAACCCAACCTTTAGCACTGCTTGGTGCTGAAGTCGGACCGAACACAAAACGTCACTTTCCGTCTTTAACGCCGGGTGCATGCACAATCTGGCACTGCATAACGCAAAATAGTATTCCGGTACCAAGCTTCAACGACTGACATGAAATGAAATGTGATTGGGCCACCAAATTATGGCATAAGCTTCATTGATAGATAACAAGGAGGCGACCTTTAACATACAGTCGCCACCGACAACTTACAAAAGATTGAACATGCTGAAATAACAGCCAGGTCTATTCTAGAAAGATGAACTGATTTTTTTTAACACATGACTTGATCTCTGCCCTGTCAACAAAAGCAATATCTGCAAACTAGACAAGAGATTACATTATTGTATTGGTCAACTGACTGACTGTTGCTGGTCCAAGGGATAACATTTGGCCAAGACTTTAGTTTGTCCATTTGTGTTAACAATGCATATACCACCCGATGGTTGTACAATGAAAGAAAACAGTGCAAATATTACCAGAGAAATAATATACTGCAAAAGAAAAACAAAACTTTACCCTAATGGAGTCTGAAGGTTCAGAGCCAGATATGGCAGCCTGTCTGGCAGCAGCAAGGTTTTCCGGCGTACTGCGCAAAAAGCACCGGCGTACTGCCCGGACAGCCTACCCACGTGGTCGGCCACCTGCTGCCGCGAGGCCTCACTGTCAACTGGCGGCTGCCCGTACCGTGGCAGCGTCGGTGGCCTGGGACACGCGGCGGGTGGTGGTTGCCGGAGTGCGCGGCGACGGCAGTCGACGAGATCGTGCGGCGACGACTGTCGCAGAGGAGCGCGCGGACGAATCGAGAATGCAGCGTCGACTTGCCCTTAACCAAACAAACCGCCGCATCATCGTGGTTGGAGAAATCTCCCCACCTCCTCTGCACAAATCGCTAGTTTCGGCCAACTCGCTAGGGGATAACTGTAGGGACGGGTGTAAACACCAATCCCTAACTGCGTATGCAAACTAGTCCCAAGGATCATAGGCTAGTTCACACTTTTCCATCAGAGTTAATAACAGATTTATTCAACATAAATCAAAGGTAAATGTAACATCCACACCGACTATTTAAAATTATTATATTTAGAACATAGTTCATCAACGAAAATAAACGGCAGACTCACAACAAAAGCCACATGTATCTGACTATTGAGGAAGCCCTTAGATAACCCGCTACTCATCAAAGATTGACATCCCTAAAGGCTGTTGGTGATCATTAATGTTCTTCACATCCATTTCTCAGCCAAAAAAAGTACATAGACGTATGATGAACAAAAACTCAACAAACCTCTTGAGGTGATGTGTTGCATTCAATAACTATAGAGTTGATTGAAAAATAGTGAACACTGAATACTGTGCAAACAATGAAAAGGGGAATTGTAAATAGAATAAACGTACGCCAACCTCTTCAAAAGGTGATTGAACTTTTGGTGGCGAAGAACCTTTTTGGAAATGAACAGCAGTTTGCCCAAGAGCCATTTGGACAGTTTTCTCTGCCAACCCAATCCTCAGCTTTGACTGTAACAAGTAACATTTCAGAGGATTCGGGCCACGAACATATAGCCATACACTCCAACCAAGTGATCGCGTAAACAATGCGCGACTTACCTGAAGAAGGCGTATGATGTATAGAGGTTCACAGTCAGTTGCAGCAACTAGAAGTCGTTTAATATGACCCATTTTCTTCCAATGACTGTCTTTGCCAGACTCCTGAAAGAGTATGCTTGCTCAGTGATTTGGAAGTGCAACGGCATAATATTACATTTTGGAACCACAGAATCTTCTCTCAAATCAATCGCTCGCTTTTAAGTGAGGATTTACTTGCACTCAATTAACGCGTTGATATAATTTCAATGATTGTTGTGCTAAGAATATGAAATCGCAATGAAGGAAGCTGACAGTTTAGGTTGAGAAATATGACAGGGGATACAACCTTTGCAATTGTCCGGAAAGTAGCAAGCACCTGAGCTATTGTCAGTGGTTTTGGCTTGTGCATCATCTTCTGTGACAACCTACTTGCTTTCGCCACAAGCCCCAAATCACCCAATTCCTGCACCGTAATAACTTCGTATAGCATACATTATACGAAGTTATACGAAATATTGCATAACAATAGCTGTGGCGAACTGAGCGCTGCGGAATCCAAAGTCCTCCTACCTTGAGTTTGTTCTTGACATGCTGCTGTTTGCGGCCATATGCCTCTGAGAGCGCACCGGTGATTAATGCATCCCCAACTCCAAGTTCAATGCCCTCATGAGGTGGCGCAATCTGATTGGCTGAGAGGTATACTGTCGCAAGGAGATCCTGTGGTGTTGTGGCAATCACTGCACGGAACACATTGGATAGGATTTCTGCAATGATAATCCGGCCACTCTCATTGGAGATGAGATCAAATGCCCGAGCCAGGAACAGGAAGGGAACAGGCTCGCCAGGCTTCCAATAGGTGGCAGTCAGGGGATCGAATACACTGCCTTTCTTCTTGAGCTCGAGATCGAGCTCGAGGGCAGCAGCGTTCTTCGCATCGGACTTGGGGGCCTCAGATCGGGAAGCCTGACCTTCAGCATTGGTCGGTGACGGTGACATCTTCTCTTTCCCGCGAGATTCGTCTGCGGTGGGCTTGGCGTTGAATTTTGCTTCTAGGGTTTTGGATTTCTCCGCCTCTAACCGCGCCGCCGACAGCGTTGGCGATGGGGACCTCTTCTTCTCGCCAGGCGGCGGCGAGGACGGCCGCTTGGACTTCACAGCGCCGTTGGACTGGGCGGCGGGCTGCGTCATGGGCTTCTCCGGCGACGGCTTCTTCGCCTTCCTGGCGGCGTCCAAAGCGTTCCCCATGAGCACCTCCACCACCGTGCGCTTCCTCCCGGCGATACCATGGGGGGACAAGGCGACACCATCGGAGGACCGCATGGCTTCCTCTTCAGTCGGCGAAGGGAGAAAATTTATTTTTTTTATATTTATTTTTATTCGTTTATACAAAATTACATGGCGCATTGAAATTTAGATAAAAATAGGCCCCGGTCGCACTTTGAATTAGCGACCGGGTCCCGATCGCACTTTCAGGGCGCGACAGCTCGCTCAGAACAGGATGCAGCCACCTATCGATCCTTCAATTGTCGACGGCACTGTAGCTACAGTGTTTTTTCAGATTTTGAACTTATTATACCTATTAACACTTCATACCATATCCAATTTGCACGAAACAAATTTTAAAATTCATGTTAAATCCTAAAGAACCCATTTTTCACACTTTCAATTTTTTAAAATTTTTTTGAATTTTGAATTTTGAATTTACACTTGAATTTGTATTTTAAATTTTGAATTATTGAATTTTGAATTTCGAAAATTCAAAGTTTGAAAAATGGGTTCTTTAGGATTTCACATGAATTTTAAAATTTGTTTCGTGTAAATTGGATATGGTATGAAGTGTTAATAGATATAAGAAATCCAAAATCTGAAAGACTCCACGACGATAGAAGTGACACCCAGTAGACGCCGGCGTCTGGCTGCTGCCGCTGCTCCCCCCGCGGAATACTAAAATGATTAGGTGACGTGTTCATTCTAGAAGCTTTACCCATCTCGTTCCTTACGCGCGTTAAGCATCTCCAATCCTAGCAGGAAAACGTCGTTTATCTGACTTTTTACCCATCTCGTTTTCACCCCTATTATTAGCCGCGTTAAGCATCTCCAATCCTAGCAGAAAAAACATTATTTATCTGACTTTTCAAATACAGAGGGACCGAAGCAGCTGCTAGAAGAAATAAGTCTTTTAAAATGCAGTGTATGGTGTTGAGGAATTTTAATAGCGGTTTGGTTAACTACGGCACGATCAAACCCGCACGACCAAGCCAACCAATATTTCTATGTATTGGTTGCATGTGCATTGTCCGAAGCCAGACCCAACATATACTAAAACACTTCTAACCTGACCCGAGTGAAATGTCCATAATTGTCGTTTCCCTGAGTTACGCCGGCATAGTGCACCCCAAACAACCACTAACGGTCACGCCGTCGAGTCGATCACCACTAGCAAATCCCACTAGCAGAGAATTGGGCTTAGATATCGATCCATTAATACTGGTTAGGCACAAATCAGAAATGATGGTGACATCAGTCCCGGTTCAACGGCTACGAGGACGCCGGGACAATTTAGTATGCGATAAGTGCAAATATAAACTCTTATATTTGACACATTTTGATGTTCAGTATGCACAATGGTGCTACCAGTTCGTTTTCCACTGCCAACAATGGCACCAATTGGTACCAAGTCCAAGGAGTCTCCAGTGCTGCGCAAAACAACAATATTTGTCAACTGAAATTAAATATCTACCAGGATCTGTGAAATACTGCTCCCAACTTCCCACATAGTCAAAGTCAACAAAATATCATGACACCCTGCTGTGGAATCAGATTAGTCCTTCACACTACCAAAGGATGAGGATAATCCAGAGAAGGTGGCACAAAAACAGGCCTAAGATAACAATGGCGCAGGAGACCAGGAAAAAAGACATTAGAAGTGTTCGACTAGCAGCGTCTGGTCGGAAGTGGAAGGAATTATGAATAGTTTTATGTTGAGCAAGGAGTCTGTGTCAAGATAGGATTATTAGACAGAATATCCTTTGAAAAGGGATCCCATTCTAAGCCTCAAGTGCTCTGTTTCCCTTTGAGCTGCCAATTACAGCATCCACAAGCTTAAAGCAGGTCAAGTGCAACTTCTGTTGAATCACACACAACAGATCAGGTCGCGTAACAGATCATATCAAGTCACGAAAAAATAACATATAGTCTATATAAAAATAACAAAATTTGCTACAGTAATATGCAACAGTACGATACGCTGAAAAGAACAAGCCATATCTTGAGAAAAATTAACCTTACTCATGATTTTATTTTGGATGATTTAAACTAAATTTAATTTAAATTTCAACATTCAAACAAAATTTTAAATTTAACATTCCAATTGGATTCAATATTCAAATTGGATTTTAAATTCAAACTACATTTAAAATTTGAATTTTTAAATCAAATTCAAATTGAAATCAAATTTTGAATTCAAAATTCAAACCAAATTTAAATTTGATTTAAATTTTAGATTCAAAACTCAAGTCGTATTTTCAATTTAGGATTCGAGAAAGTTATAAAAAATAATTTGAAATTTAAATTCAACCCAAATTTAAAAAAATTAGTATAAAAACTCAGGTGGAATTTTAAATTCAATATTCAAGATGTATTGAAAATTCAAATCAAAATTTTTAATATTCAAACATATTTTTAAATTCAAAATCTAAAAATTTAAAATAGATTTAAAGTTTAAAACGAATTTCAAATCTAAACGGAATTTAAAATTGAAATCAATTTGAAATTTGGTATACTATAAAATAAAAATATGATTAAGAAGAAGTACGAGCTTGCGAGAGAGTTGTACAGTGTCGTTCGACCAAATCGAGTGAACGAAGTCATACAACATATTGAGAGAATATTTTATTTTTCTGTATCCCACCGTTCAGGATGATTTGATATAATTCACCCTACCAAACACATGGATGGATAAAAATTCTTTATCGTCCCATACATGAACCATCTCATTCAGGTAACCAAACACACCCTAATACTCCGTTGACGTGACTTTTAATAAATAACATCCGGCACATTTACATTTACATACTTGGTCCCTGTATACACATTTACATGTTTGTTGCCTTTTCTCTTCCCTAATATTTTTCCTTTCAATATGCAGTACAAGATTACCCAACCTGTACAGATTTCTCGCAATCATTCTGCATACTTTAAGCTTGCTTGCTTCTGTGCTCCCTTCTTGATTTAACATACGCTAATTTGACTTCCTTTGGTGGTCTCTTGATTTTTCCCTTTTTGAACAACTGAGATTAGTTATGAGTTACCTTTCCAAATGACAAAACCGATGCTTACCTGCAGTCTATATTATCATGTAAGCTTCTATATACATCTCTTAAATTATCTCTTAAATTCATGCGTGCGCTACTGGCTACTGAAGGAAGTGTAGGCGGATGCCTCTGTGCCTTCTTATCTTCTCCCATCATGCAAAATTAATGAAATCTGATGTTGGATTCCAGATTTGTACAAGTCTCATGAATCCTGAAGACTACGGTCAGCTAGGTGCTTTGATTATAGGGATTAAATTTCTTAAGAATGCTTATTGACTCGGTGCTTTTTTTTGCTCTTCTATTGTAATCATGAATATGAGAAATATCATGTACCCCAAAGAAAACTTTGTTAACAAAGATTGTCATCGTAATAGGGATTACACCTCAAACCATGTATTCTATCGTGCAGCTTTATTTTGTTTGTGGAAAAACAAAAATACGGAGTATTGATTTATTTTCCTATATTGCTAAAACAAAGACCATTAATGGTAATCTGCTGTAGAAATGGCTAGTAGTTCAAGCTATGAAAGAAAAAAATGGACCTAAATATACAAACTCATGGTTGCGGCGTGTAGGTCGTGTCGCCATCTCGCCAACTTGGTCGGACGTGGCGGCGAACCGGTGGATGAGGTGGGCGGCCCCGACAGGGAGGTGGTTCGGCTTTCGGCGGGCACGGCTAGCCCATGGTGTCGGGCGGCGGTAGAGATGGCAACGGGCACGAACCCACTGGGTACTGCATGCCCAAACCCTTACCCGCGAAAATCAAATGTGCCCGCTAAGAAACCCATGCCCGCACCCGGGTATAGATTTTTGCCCAAACCCGTACCCACACGGGTATTGGGTGCCCGCGGGCTGCCCATGCCCGGCACGGAAGAGGTGTCAAGCTGTCCTGTACAGATACAAACTCATGGTCGCGGCGTGTAGGTCGTGTCGCCATCTCGTCAACTTGGTCGGACATGGCTGCCATCTCGCCAACTTGGTCGGACGTGGCGGCGAACCGGTGGATGAGGTGGGCCGCCCCGACAGGGAGGTGGTTCAGCTTCCGGCAGGCACGGGGCTAGCCCATGGCGTCGGGCGGCGGCGACCGTAGTGGTTGGGGATTGGGGTTTCACCATTTGGATGCAGGGAGTGAAAAGGAAGCTGGGTCGGGGTGACGGGAATGGAGTGAGAGGTGGTTGCAGGGAGGGTCTATGATCCGCCAATTTGTCGTATGCGACAATCGCCGCCGTCCCCACCTCGTTAAAGAAGATCGAAGGTAATAGATTGAATTTAAATAGAATTAGAATTCGCGAATTCAGAATTGAATCTCACGAAGAAAATAGGTTTTGAATCTACTAAGAAATCTGGGGATTAACCGTCGGATTGGAACAGACGACGAACGGAAAAGCCGCGCACGTCGCCGCGCCCGCACGCGGGCCGCACCGCCACGCCGCCTCGCAGCCGTGCGCCCCCGTGCTCGCCATGTGCCGGGACGTAGATTATTGGATTGAAATCCATCCGTGAGATTGAGGAAATTTGTTTTTGAAAGTAATCATCGTGGTTTCTAAAAAAAAGAAAAGAAAGAGTAATCCTCATGGCACCATCTGGGCTTTCATCCTCATGCCACATTGGCACGCCACGAAGTGGCCAAATGGTAAACCAGTTGACTCTCAAGACACTTCCACAATCTGCCGACGGCAACCATCCAGCGAGGCATAGTGGTTACAAGAGCTCCACTGCTGAATCACCGCGTCGGCGAAAGGTCGCAATCGTTTGCATTGCATTAGAGCCAATCAGCCAACTCGTCAAACTAACGCCGTAACCAATCGGTCACGACAACTGCTGTGTTCTTCCCTCCCCTCTCGCTTTCCCTGACAATTGCTTCGCAAGGAGGAGTAATGGGTGGACCATTTCGTTTGCTGATTGCACGCAGAGAAATGGAACGCTGGTGGAATCGAAAGAGCGGCTCCATCTCAAGCTGCTAAGCTGAAGAAAGCATCACAAGAACACAAACAAATACACAGCTACGGTTTCATATATACAGGACATCAAATGATCAAATCCTCGGGAACTATCAGATATTCCCACACTAAGACACTAGTTCCTCACGATCTCTCACAAAAATCTCCCCTTTTGGACAGATTATTACCTGCTCCTTGTCTACATACTGCATCCAATCCCAACGAAAAAAAAAGAGAGGAAAAATATGCAGAAACTATTGACTATTGGGAAAGAAACGCAAGCGAGAGCCAAGAAGAGCAGAACACTGAACGCAGGTGCGCGTGTAGCTACCGTGTAGCTGTATCATACTATCATCTACAGGAAAAAAGGAAGGAAGAAGACCGTGATGGTGTGGCGGCGGCGCCGCCGCCTAGCGGAGGGCGCGCGCGAGGCCGGCGAAGATGCGGGAGAGGCCGAGGCGGAAGCGGGCGACGGCGCCGTGGGAGTAGGGGGCGCAGTCGCGGCAGACGGCCTGGACGGCGTCGACGAAGAGGCTGAGGCTCCGCACCGGCGGGACGTAGAGCGTGAGCGGCGCGGCCGAGAAGGCCAGCGCCATCAGCAGCTGCAGCATCGCCGCCGCTGCCTCGGATCGATCGCCTAGCCGAGCAGGAGCAGATCTCCAGGGGGGCGCGGCACAGCAGCTAGCACGGCGCGATCGAGGCGGACTTGCGGCTGGGAGGGCGAGGCACCACTGGTGTGGCGCCACCTACCGGTCAGTACTCCACCGCTTCTTGTGGTGGGGAAGGGAAGGGACGGGGGGCGAAGGTTCTGGACTCTTGGGTTGGGCTAGGCTCCTCTGCTGAGAGCGAGCCCGTCGGCTCCGTTTTTATATCCGGACGAAGAAGATAAGATCGCGAATAGAATACCACTACTATGACCTTCTCTTCTCTTCTTTTTTTTTTTCGAGATTGGAGTGTTTTCTGGATCGACGTTACGTGAGATGTCCATCGAATGACGGGCCAGGTATGAGCTCGACGCGGCGTTACACCGTGTCGGGAGAATCGCATGACCCAGCCGCCGGTATCTCCGTATTTTGTTCTGCGCAATTCTTCTCTAGATCATTATTCGTTCTCTGTATTTTATTCTCTTCAACGGAGTTTTTATCTTTGAAAAAATAAAAAATAAAGAGAGTGAGATAGACTCTAATGCATCGTTGTAGGGACCGAAGACTATATGAATTAGTATTTTAGAAAAAGTACGGGTGATGCTCTAACCTTACTTCCTAGCATGCAACCGTCTCCTTTTTGCTATCGGCCAAATCTCGCTAATATAAAAAACAAAAAGTGAAGTGAGATGGAAGAAGAAAAACCCTGCTCAGTGGATCTCTAAAAACAGACCTCATTTGTGACGCCCGCCGCCAACGTTGTTGCAAAGACGGGGACGCTTATGACATCAACATGCAGGAGCTCATGGTGGCGGAGGAGGTGCGTTGACAAGATCTCACCACTACTGACAAGACGGTTGCATATGCATTTTACCTGGCGAAGCTCCAAATCACGGAGAAGTCATAGTCGGAACTTTCGGACAATCTTCCCTTCCTTTTGGCCAGCATTCATAATCCTCTTGATTTCAGGCTGGATCACCTTTCTCGACAACAATGCCTCACAATTGATGCAATAGGTCACTAAGCGAAAGGCATACTAAATTAATGGTAAATATGAAGAGGTTATTGTATCGAGCGTTAGGACATCAAATATCCTAATAGTGCCTGGTGTTGTGCCTATCAGCTTATATCAAATCATTTTCTACGTCTACAAGTACAAGTACAAATGGTATAGAACATTGCAATTTTATCGGAAAGTGGGAAAGTCTATAGACTAGGGCCTTGTTCTTTTCAGCGTATTGTTGTGTTGGCGTAACACCGTAGCAAATTTGAGAGCCTTCGAAAAGTGGTCTAAAGATTATTAAAAAAATATAGACAGCTCACATAGCACACCTTATAATTAGTTTAAAGACAGCTCACATAGACCATTGTATATGCTCTAAATCAGACAGAAGGCATTTTTGAGCAGTACAATGCAAAGCTTTGCTCTCATGATTCTATCCGCTTAGAGACTATATATTATTTGTTTCTAGTTTGCTGGTAACTTTCATTACTAAGGAAATATAGGTACCAGTCTGTTTGATACTACCTTCGGTAGGGGTGGGTATAAAAATCCCGATACCGAAATCCCGAACCGAAAATACCGAAAATTGCGGTATTTTCAGTATACGATATTTGCTTCGGTATCTGTTTTGGGGAACTTCGGTATTATGGTATCGGTACGGTTTTTGATCCTGAAAAACCGAAACACCATATATACCGTTCAACAGTTGTGACCAGTGGCTTTCCACCCAACTACAGGCCATGGGCCATCCGCTCCCGCGTGTCATCAGGCCATGGCCCTGCCGCAGCACACGACCCATCACTGCTTTTACCCCTAGTCCCCAGTCCCCACTGCCGATGTGCTGACCCACGCCCCCACCTACTAACCTAGCCGCCAGTGCCCCACCCACCTGCCAACCAACGCCCCCGCAGGCCGCCGCCCCGCCTACCACCCCGACCGGCGTCCCCACCAGAGCGGCGTACCTCAGTGTCCCCCGGCGATCGCCGTTCGCACGGCTTCCCCCGACGGCGAGTGCTGTCGTGTCCCCTGGCGCGACGTTGCCCGGGCCCCGCCGACCAGCGCTGCCTCCCCTAACGACCACGCGCGGCCACCCCCGGCGACCGGCGTCCCTCGGCGTGGCCTCCCATGACACGATGTCTCCTTGGGCCCCACGACCGTCACAGCATCCTCTCCGCATGGATCTGCAATGTGTGCGGGTAACTAATTGTTTGTTTGCTCGATCTACTGAAAATACCGAAATACCGTACCGAATTAATTCGGTATTTTTAGTATGGGTAGCTATTTTTTTAGACATAATTTAGGCATCTATTTTATGAATACCAAACTTTTTGAATACCGAATATACCGATAATACCGAACGCCCGCCCCTAACCTCCTGTCACAAAAAGAAGTCGTCGTCGACTTTTGACACGCATTTGACCATTCGTCTTATTCAAAAGAGTTATGTAAATATTATTTATTTTGTTATGCTTTGATTTATTATTAAATATATTTTAAGTATGATTTATATTTTTATATATTTGAATTAAGTTTTTTAATAAGACGAATGGTCAAAGGCGTGTGCAAAAGTCAACGGCGACTTCTTTTTGTGACCGGAGGTAGTACATGATTTAAAGGTTTTCAATACAAATGATTTTCAATATGTATATAGAAAAACCACGGTTTCAATAAATTTTACTTAACTATAGTATTCGTTGGAACTATAACCCGATTGGCTACATGATTTTGATGATGCAAAACTTTGTCTATGTTTCCTATGGTCTTGTTCTTTTCAGCAAAAAATAGTTAAAAATTTAAAAAAGATGTGCTCTTTCGAGAGAGACTTATAATAGCCTAAAAGGTTATAAAAAATATTTTACATCCTTCAAAAAGAATCATTTAAAATAAAAAAAAACTAAAAAGTACTACCGTAACATGCTCACTTTTGACCTTTTGACTTAAAACTGCTCAGGGTTGCCTCCTTCGCGGAATAAACTAATGTGTTGGAAAACAATATGTACTGCAAAATAAAATTGGGAGATTCCTTTGTCTACTACTTCCAAAGATTGTGTGGATTTTGATGAATTACTCGAGAAAACTGTGATTTGACTGATTTGGATTTTCGTGGCACGTGAGGATGCCAAGGGGAAAGCGAGAGGATGGAAGCTTACATCCATGAGACCTCAATCAAATATGCGGTTCATTTTAATCTTCTCTTTTCTAAGGGACAGGACAATGACTCAATGAGTAGTGGTTCATTTCTTCTTGTCAAGAAATGAGTGATTCATTTCTGAATGATGAGATGAAAGAATATATTAGGGAGTGTGCCCATCGACTTAGCTCTTTTATTGCAGGTTTGGAGCAAGCTGTTCAGGGAGGGGGCATGAGTAGCATCGCCAGGATGGGGGCTGATGCTTGAAGGAAAAGAGAAAAAGGATCACTAAGCAATGAGATGTTGCTAGCAAAAGGCACAGGGGAGGGCATTTTGATATGGAGAGAGGCTCTCAGCTTTTAATTCTAGAATCCATGAAACATTAGTAGTTGCAGTGTGCTTTATCCGGTGTGTAATACAGTATGTGTCTTTAGTTGCTACGTTCTCCTCTTATGTAAGAGGATGCGAGTGTCTTTCTTCGTTTTTTTTAGAATTTCTACGGTAGTATGGGTCGAAAAAGACACTGTTTGTGTTTGTTTCAGTTGTCATCATGGTAATGGAAATCGGGGTTATGTCCCCTTATGGGAAAAAAAAATGAGTGATTCATTTCTATCTCATGCAAAAAAAAACCCTGAAAAGTGTTCCCGGTTTGGCGCAAACTAACCACATAATAAGTTGGTCGAGCATATGTTAACCAGCCAGAAACAGATGCACTAGCTATTCTTTATTCGACAGCTGACAATGCCATGCTACATCCATACTGCCTGGACCATGATGCGATCCAGATAGAGAGCATCTACACCGGCGAAAGGAACATGCCGTCTTACTTCTAGTTACACTGTAGCTGTATCATGTGTAGGATGGACAAGTACCAACACCTTCTGCAAATGGTCTATTCACCCAAAATCTCTATTCTTAGATCATATATTGCTTTGAAAGATTTTTAAAAAATTATACTGCAGCCCCAAATTTGCAGTGTTGCTCACTTAACCCTTTAAATTTGCATTTTATATCCTTGACCCCTTGAACTTCTCTTTGTTTTCACGATTATCCAAAACGTCCGGGCAACCGTCAAACTCGCAGTCTAGGTGTGGCCATTAGAGACTGGGGTGGATGCCATGCTACCATAAATGCTGACATGATTAGCCACACATCCAAAAAGTAAGGATGTTGTGAAAATCCACTTCATTTTTTTTTAAAAATATTTTTGACAAAAACTTTAATTTTGTAAAGAGTTTGAACTTCAATTTTCAGTTTCTAAAATTATTAATTTTATATTTTCAGAAATTCAAATTTAAAATTGGAAATTTGGGATGTCGAATCTCTGTTTCATTTCTAATCCTATAATTTCAAATATTCTAAAAAAATAATCTAAAGTTTCAAAATGCATAACATGCAAAAATTCGAAATAAAAATTGGTTTCTATATTCAAGATTTTGAAATTTTGAGTTTGATTTTTAAAAAATAACCCGATGTTTTTTAAAAAACCTGCATTTTAAAATTTTAATATCGATTTGAATTTCTAATATTTCTATTTTTTGAAGAGAGTCTTAAAAATCATTGTTGACTTTTTTAAAAAAAAGATTGCAATTTTTTTAAAAAAGTTGAAGTGAATTTCACTCATTCTCATATCTGTAGGTGTGGCATACTGGCATCCACCTCGGCGGTTAAAGTACTTAGGCAAGTTAGAGGCCGACAAAGTGAAGTGCAAGTTTAGGAGACTACAAATTTGAGAACCACTCCAAATTTGAGAGGGTACATTGCAAATTCTTTTTGAAGATTTTCCATATCAACGACTATTTTCGATATTATCTGTATTCGTTCCCTACATTTGAAATAAGATTTAGCGAGCGTTAGAGAAAAGATCTTTTTTTTATTAAAAAAAATGTGCATGTAGAGAGCGCGCGCGCGCGATGATCAGAGTGTTTTGCCGGAGAAGATCAGGCAAATACCGGGGTATTTTTTTGCTGACTATTAGTCGGTCCGTGACGTGGTGACCGTGATCGGCCTGCCTGGGCTGTCAACTTTGGCGTGACGACATCACGTGGAAGTGGAATGGTTCTGGACGCCTCGCGCGCCGCCAGGAAAAGGGAACTTGGGCAGCTGGGCCGGGTCTCCTCTCGTGTCGTCTCGTAAGTCGTACGTACGGACGACGCCTTCCACCCAGCCATATGGCGAGAGCAATCCGGGACGCGCCCAAATCAGTGGGCGCCGTGCGGAACGAACGAACGAAGGAACGAACCAGATGATGCAGCCAGCCTACGCGGGCCGAGGGTGCGTCGGCGTGCGGTGTCCGTCGGTCCGTGTGCCCGCTTGAATGCGCGTTTGGGATTCGATGACGGGTCGCTCAAATTACTGCGCGGCGATCGACAGAAATCAGCCGAAATTTGGTTTTCGAATTTGGGATTCACATGCAGGGACGGGCGAGATTACAATGTATAACACTCTTTGAAATTCGTGATTTCACGTATGTCGTCCTTGTCCACTGTCATAAGCTCAGATGATCACACAGTGTCATACACACGTTTGTCAAGTTGGCTGCCTAGGGCAAATGGCAAGTTGGGCTCGGGTAGACGGACTAAAAGGCCTGACGGTGAGGCCCATTTAAACAAACAGGGCAACGAGCCAACGGGACATCATGCAACGGCAAACACTGAATACCACAGTTCAGTTCACAACTCACAAGCACCGCCTTCCTTCAGGAGCGAACAAACACCACGCAATCACACGGGGAATGGTTATGAAAGCATAATAGTACCATACAGAATAAACCTCACAAAAGTGACAGGAAGCAAGGACCACAACCGACAAGTCGACCACGGCCAAGAGAAACTTGCAGCAGCTACACATGTCCACACCCAAAGCAGCAGAGGAAGAACAGAATGGAACACCTAAGTGACAGTTGCACAACTCGCTGAGTTCTGTTTAGATAACAGTTGAGCCGAATAGCTGGGCATCACATATAAGCCAAGGATGATTTGCCATGGGAGCAACGGCCTGGATCAGCCGTTGCTTCCCTTAAGCGCCCCCTCTCGCATGAAAATGGGCATCACCTGATGATAAGTTGTGCTCATGCTTCGCGAACAGGCCAACGTTTCCAGGAATGCCAGCATGGCCGGACCTAGCAAAAAGACCAGGTTGGGTATTTGCATTTACAGGGCCACCCCCAGAAGCCTCAGACTGCTGCTTTGTGTTGAGAAATCGGCCGCCCGTTCCACGAGCTCTCTTCATCGCATGCTGATGTCGGGATTCATGAAGGTAAGGCTGGGTAGATGTATGAATACTATGTTATTGTCAAGAAATTCTTAAAAAATTAGTCAGGAAAAAGAGCAAAATATGTAATTGTCGAACATCCACAGCGAAAGAGCCTACTGGCAGCTCTTTTTTTAAGAAATTCTGAGAAATTTAGTCAGAAACTACAGGGAAATACCTTGCGACTTTTCACCAGCTTATTTTCAGCCTCTAATTTTGCACGGAGCTGTCTCCTTCGGAGAATTGCATGGTACTGCTTTGCATTTACATAGATGGGCTCTTCAGCTGCAGCTGGTTCAATTGGTAGGGGCACTCGTGAGGATGATACCATGCCCACAATTTGGGGGTGCATCTGTTTAATTATTTCAATGCCATAAAGATAAGTTTGAAGTATTGAATGGTAACATATTGGACCTAGCAAAACGAAGAAAACCAATCTACAGCAGGGTGATGACAATGAGATCACTTTGCAGATAAAAAATAGCCACTGGCATGCTTCCTAAGCATGGTAAATTTAGCCTTTTGGTGAAGTTTGCACTTTGCAGTAACTTGTTGCAATCAGCGTGTCTCAACAGTCATTCCAGCTAAAAGCTGCAAAACAGCTAAAGCACAAGTGTGCATGCAAAAAATCCTAGCAGTTGGCACCAAAAACTTAAATGGAGTGAGCAACATTACGATGCACAGAAAATAAAGGACAGAACCAGAGAGTAGATAAAATTAATAAAAGGACATGCTGATAGCATAAATATCACTTACAATAGCATGTGAGCCATAAGCAGCCACCGCACCACCATAGAATGGATCAGCATATGGATATGATATGGCCTGAAAAGGCAAGCATCTTACATAATTTACACACTTGCCTATCAATATATAAATTAGTCAATGTTAACGCAGCCACAAAGAGAACTTACGAAGGGCTGATTACGATCAGGTTTTGCATGTGCATATGCAGTTTCTGGATTGCCCAGCGACAAAGCCGACATCATCTTACCTTCATCACTCCTTGCGTAACCATTGAGATTACCTTCATATTAATAGAAGATGAAAAAAAGTCATATTACTTCGATTGTATGATTGTATACAAAGTTTACAGTCGCCAATACCTACTTCCGTTGTTTATTTGCATAAGAGATGATATTGCAAAAATAGTGGGATAATACATAAAAAAGGGATATCTGGTGAGTCTAGTGCAAACCAGATAGATCATTCTGCTCGTTAAGGCTCCCTTCGCTCATTCCAGATACTTCTTGAGGAGACTCACTACTAGATTGGGTAGCTGGTGAGTCGTAATCAGGCATTTGATGACCAAATTGAATCATTATTGTTCCACTTTCTGCCAGAGGGACATGGTAGGTGTTATAACTCTAATTGCACGAAAACTAAAACAAAACAAAGCAGGCAGGCAGGAGAGTTTAACTTGCAATATTAGAATTGAGCAACAGCATACATATTGTCCTTACGTCTCATCTCACATTCCTTCACAAATCTTGCTTCTCAGCTCATACTGTTCAAATATAAGTAAGCAGCAGGTCAGTCACTTATCGATTTACGGTCCAACAAATATGAAATAGCTGAAACATCAAGGATACTAGAATTGTCCATATTCAATAAAAAAAACACTTAGCTATCCATTATGTGGCCAACACTCCAGTAGGCCCTCAAATACACTCAAACTGGGAAGTGTCAAATGTTGTCCTGATCCATGAATATGCTCGAAATGTCTATTCCAAATCAGTATCATGCAACAACCCAGCCACTCCAGAGATTCGTATAGTAAGATGTAACAAGAAACAATGAGACTATGCGATGAAACAAACCTTTACATGATTTGTTTAGCTTTGGCACCGCCCAAATCCGAATTCACAAGGTCAGCGGTTCTCCCCACTTACAATTTTGGCATTCCATATAATAAAATTTTTGAAACCAAATTTATTTCGTGATAAGACTGTAGATCGCAAGTTCACGACTGACTTGCCATCTTAAGTTCTTAACCATAGTTCCTCTTCGGTCTCCACCAACCAGATTTTGAGCCTATAGAAGTAAAACTAAAGAAAAACTCCAAACCAAACAAATTCTAACTGGATCCAACCATTGGCGCCTTGGCGGATCCACCGCCTGGGCAGGGGAGGCGGCTGCCCGGGCTCCCGTGCATGTGCAAGGGGGTACCTGCTGCAGTCGCCGGAGACCTAGTTGAGGGGAAGCCCACAGCCGCGGCTTCCGGGAAGTGGAACGGCGGCGCCGTGGGGAAGGAGAGGAGGATGGCGGTGGCGGCGCAGGCCGGCGTCGTCGCTGGCGTGGGGAGCAGCCCAGCAGGGTCAGCCGGCGGGGCGCAGGCTGCAGGCAGCACAAGCAAGGGGGCAGCGCTAGCAAGGGTCACTCAAGTAGGGGGTGAAAACGGTCCGGAGCCAGACCGGACAAAGGTTAATAGGTTATCCCGTGCCTGTTCATTTTTTACATATTAAATTGTTCTGACACCACTAAGAATTTAATATATATTTTGATACTGATGTCATTGAAACAATAATGGTATTTTGATAAAAATATATTTTTAAATGGTACGAGAGCAAAATCCTTTTTTCTGGATCCGAGTCCAAACTAGAATGCATCAGATATAGATATAGATATAGATCGAATATCAGGTATTATCATATTCTCCTAATTGATTGAAAGAAAAATAGATATGACCTAATTTTGATATTATCTATACACAATACGTAACATGACATGATACATATTGATATTCCTATCGATATCAAGCTCATACATGCATAAACGCTTAGATTAAAGAAAGCCACATGCTACTAATACAAGTAACCACTAAAAGAAAAATAGTTCGGTTGCATTATGATCCGGATGCATACATACATACTTATGTCCGGATATTTTTCATGAATACATAGATACAACGAACATTTCTCAACGCGTTAGATATGCCGGATGTCTCTCAACGCATATTTTAATTAATTATCCATATAATTATGCGGATCCAGTCCCAGATCTTCCATGGGTAGAAAAATATGAAATAAAATCTAGATACAGATTCAATTAGATTCGGATATTATCCGAACCACTTTCATCACTTGTCACATGTGTGATTTATATTTCTCCTTGCTCTTTTCAGATTTTTTTTTTCCAATTTTTTTGAAGCAACTCTTTTTTTTTAGACAATCTAGTTTAGATATCAATTGTTTTCTATTTGCGGCCCTACATGAAGGACTTAGAGAGCTCTAAAAATGTTGTAAAAAATGTTGATGGGCGTTTTGATAGAAACCAATACAATCTTTGGTAAGAACCAATACAATTCTTAAAAATGGCAACAAAGTGCTAAAATGCTTGGATTGTAAAAAAAAATCCAACTGTACCCCTTTAAATTTTAGGAACAGCAAGCCACCCAACCGGCCTGGCCCGCAAAAATGATTATGTATTTAACTTTGCATTCACCATAGATAGTTCTTATATATGAAACTATAAGAAATTTTCTAAAGAATTTAATCGATCGATCAACTAACAACTACGTATGCGGTTTCATCCTGCACGCGAGAACGGGGATTCGTTGGATTCACGCGGCGCCGGCAATCCAATGGACGCGGATGGTCCGGCGCTCGGGCGTCTGGACAGACGTCCGGACGCTGGCGCTCGCCTAAAAATAGATATGACCTAATCTTGATATTATCTATACACAATATGTAACATGACATGATACATATTGATATTCCTATGGATATCAAGCTCATACATGCATAAAACGCTTAGATTAAAGAAAGCCACATGCTACTAATACAAGTAACCACTAAAAGAAAAATAGTTCGATTGCATTATGATCCGGATGCATGCATACTTATGTCTGGATATTTTTCATGAATACCTAGATACATCGAACATCTCTCAGCGCGTTAGATATGCCGGATGTCTCTTGGCACATATTTTAATTAATTATCCATATAATTATACAGATCCAGTCCCAGATCTTCCCTGGGTAGAAAAATATGAAATAAAATCTAGATACAGATCTGATCAGATTCAGATGTTATCCAAACAACTTTCATCACTTGTCACATGTGTGATTTAGGCCCAGTTCTTTTCAGCTTAACGGCTTTGAGTTTTTCGAGTCCGTTTTTTCGCTGTTTTGAAGATGGATCCTAACGCTTTAAAAATCAAGTCAAACGAAATGAATCCGAATCTTGAGTCTATCTCGATAAGCTCTCGAAGTTCAATCATTTCAGTCGTTCAGATCAGCTCAAAAGAACAGGGCCTTATATTTCTCCTTGTTCTTTTCATATTTTTTTCAGTTTTCTCGAAGCAACTCTTTTTTTTTTTTGGACAATCTACTTTAGATTTCAGTTGTTTTCTATTTTCGGCCTTGCATGAAGGACTTAGAGAGCTCTAAAAATGTTCTAAAAAATGTTGATGGGAGTTTTATAGAAACCAATACAAGCTTTCGTAAGAACCAATACAATTTTTAAAAATGGCAACAAAGTGCTAAAATGCTTGGATTGAAAGGAACAGCGCATTCACCGTCGGTAGTTTTAGAATCTCCATTTAAATTACCAAAACCGCTAGAAAATGGATAACTATTTCTAACTTTTCAATGGATGAACCAACTTGTATATAGATGTAGGACTATTATGAGAACGCTAGTATGAAACTATAAAAAACTTATATATGAGTTTCATATAAGAAATTTTCTACAACTATGAAAAACTTTGTCAAACCATATAAAACTTTTAGACTATATGAAATTTTCTAAAACCAACTCAAACCACTGTATGAAAAACCTCTCGGCCTTACTTTAAAAAAAAAACCTCTCGGCGATATATCTGCGCCGCTCGAACTAAACTGCATCGGTGGCTCTTGAATTCGATCGACGTCACTCATCGGTGAGACGGTTTTAAGGTGGCAGGCTTACATCACACGCCTAACCGTGCTTATCATATTCCAAGTCGCCATCTTTGCATTAGATTACCTAAACTAAGACAGGATTCTATAATACGGTTCGACGAACACAAATGGCGCGCGCAGCTGGGGCAGATTCGCGCGAGCTGAGCAGAGCAGCGCCTCGTTGCCATATTTTACTCCTCCGTAGCAGAGATCTTTGTTGCTCGCTGCATTTCCATCCATCCTGTCACGCGTAGGCCTGCACTGACGGGGAGGAAGAGCGAGTCCTCCTCGTCGCCATCCGCGCCTGAAGATGCCCATCAACTTTGCAGTTTTAGCGGAAGTGCCATCGCGTCGCGCCGGCGCGTGGCCAGACTCCAGAGTCCCGACGCCCCGAACCAACCCAACGCCATGCATGCATGCTGTTTTTTTTTTTTCTCTCTCTTTCCACAACACACACACACAAATTCTTTTTAGATGTTTTTGTCTGCTTGCTTGCATGCATGAACTGATGTACGATGGGTGGGATGGATCCGTCTCTCTATTTTTTTTTCCCTTGCATATTGGTTTTGTTTTCTTGCGCACTGTGATATTTATTTATGCATAAATAACTCCATTTACTGTAATTTTATTTTATGCGGTGTTTGGTGTGCTACTGCTGCTGATACTGGCGTCCGTGCGCCATGCTGAAGTGCTCTTCGGATTCGGCATTATCTCCGCACAGTTCAGATTCGCGAGGCGCGATGTTGTTTTTCGCACGACGAAGTGGCGAACTTGGATGAGACGGGCAGTATTTCTGAGGTTTCTTTTCTGCTGTAAAGCACTAAAGCTTGCTTAGTTGTGGCTGGCCTGACGTGTACCTCTTGTTTGCCCTCCAACTTTACACTAGAAAAAATTTCTTCAAAGTGCCTAATGATTCGCATGCTAGAGATATCAAACCCGCTCAACTGTCTATGGAAAAACTGTAAACAAGATTCCTATTTTGCGATGCGTTTTTTAAGGTGGGTTTTGTGATATATGAAATGAAAAAAAAGAAATTATTTGTAGGTGAACAGGAGAACTGTCCTCTTGATAAAAACAGCAGAAATTCGTAGGGGGGACCAGGAGAAAGAATAGTGGGATACTGCTTCCAGATTACACAAAAAAGAACACAAATTGCATAATCGTTCTTTTGAGAAAAAAAATAACGCACCACACAAAATTTTGAAGTAGGGCGCTTGCTTCCAGAATTCAAATTACACCAAACTTTGAAGTAATTCTCTTTCTCGAACATTTTGGGGTTCCGGTGCAGCATCTTAATTTAGGGGAAAAAAATTCAGGTAATTCATAATTTTTCGTCATCCACTTGCAATGCAGTGTACACGCGCTTTCACAAGTTCTCACATGGTATGATCGTACTATATCCAGCTTAATAAAGACTAGGAAGACAAGCACAGAAAGACCACGAAGTCAACTGAGTTCATGCCCCTGGAATAAACACATCATTTACTGTGAGATTATTAAAGTGATAGCCTGATAGGTTGTAATCGCGCATTAAAATGCTAACCACGGATGCTGAAACCATGGTACACGTGAGGCCACGGCACCAGAAAAAAAAAAGGTTTTGAACATGAAAATCCTAATGTTTGTATTCGAATATTCTAGAAGGAGCCTTTCCTAAGCTGGGTGCCTCTTGATTCTTATCCATTGCAACAGCAACAAAGCCAAGGATTATATTAACATAATACATCAGACGATTAGGTATTTTATGGGTAGGAGGATAGGACAAAAGGTGGTGCTCTCCTCCAACTGGAGTGTGGACAGCACCACTGCCAACGACTAACCTTATCCAAGTTCTCAACTGGCAATCCAATAATACTATAATACAATGAAATTATCCTAATGTCATGTGATTGTTAGCAGGAATCATGGTACTGATGGACAGAGCTTAATACTAATACGTAAAATATGTTGACGCGCAACAAGGGGAAAATATCTCGTGTGTGTTGTTGGGTGGGGGGGGCGGACTGGCGGGGCGAGGATCAGATCAAACCGTCAGAAAAGTCAAAGAAATAGCAATTTTCTACTTAGGCCTAAAGCAGATGAAATAAAATGTGTATTGGATATATTTTGCTAACCGACAGACAGACATTAAAATGCTCCACTCAACAATAGGATATAGATTGTAATATTACAAGGCATGACAACTCCACAAGTTCCAGAGACCATAGTCCAAAAAATGTGGAGAGGCTCAAGATGGCAAGTGGTACATTTATATGGTATAAAAACAGATGCTGGAGAAAAGTCAAGGGATGCTCATCTTCTGGTTGTATGAAGAGCCAAGAACACGAGTCCCATGATGATGGAACCCCAGTCCAAAAACACTTGAAACTTTGAAAGTTTGCAGGTAATGCAGACAAGATGTTATATATACTGTCTACCAAGACTATAAGTATGATCATCAGTTATACCAAGGACAGCCGCTTTATGCTGCACCAGATCTCTGGCTTCTAAGGAATTACTTGTGCCAAAATTTTTGGGAGTTTCATGCTTTCACGCTGAAGTTAGTGAATTCCATGCGCCCCAAGGCTCCAAGGTTCTCAACCATAACAAAATTTGGCCCTCCTTGACACGTAGAGTTCACAAACTTGTTAGGTTAATAACTCTCTCTATGTTAGTATTTACAGACATATTGAGTTATCTGCGTTTTGAAGGCTTGTTATTCCCCTCAAAGGTTCCAGCATTATAAAGAACTTCCAAGGAAGTTTCCTGGTGTAGAAATTCCTCGAAAAAGTATGTTAACCATAGACGGTTTATCATAGTTGAAGTACTCTTAGCTAAACAAATTAGTTAAGTACTTTGTATTTTGCATTGCTTTCTTCCCTATCCTACACTGCCACTGCTTCGAATGTATCTTCTTAAATCCAAGAGTTTTGATCTTGGGAAATGCATATTCAAGATGATTTTTCTCTGTTGCATACATGTTATCGAAGAACTCATGTCCAATAGTTATGATTGACTGTGCACTAATAACCAAAAAATAATCTAATCTACGGAGATGTCCTAAGGCAGAACCAGAACTATCAGGTATGGAAGAGCCATTTTAGCCAAGCAAGCGTCTGGGAGAGAACAACCAACATAGCCTTTAATTTAATGATATTTTATCATTTATATGCAAGGTGGCTGCAAAAGTTCTTAGATATTATCAATATTTTGCTTTTCCTTGGTGGCACCATAGGTCTCAATCTTGGTGTGCACAGAAAAGCCGCTGGGGAGGAAATTCATACTGGTCAGTGCATGTGAACAATGTTATTCGGTCATTGACCTCAGTGACTTTCCTCGTGATAAGATAGTGTCATGTTTAATCAAACTAGGAGAATGCCCTGCATGTTGAAGTAGAAATTTGAATATATCAATTTTTTATTGTGATGTTTGAAACAATCAAAGCGAAAAATGGAAGAGCGTAAAAAAAGAATACAGTGCAAATGAAGAAACAGCGATCATTGTTTTTTAGGGGGAAGAAACAACGATCATTGTTGAGGATTTGGAAGCTGATCAATGCATTGTGGTAGATTTGTGGGAGAGATGCTAATGATGAATGCTGGCGGTATTCCGTACATGACTGGGAAAAAAGAGATGAGGGCAGCGAGGAGGATCGGATAGTTAATCGAACGGTTGCAACAATCTCTTGTAGGCTTGTAGCAATCAGATGGTTGAGCAAATAGATAAGAGATTAATTGCAGTCAGTGGAGATTAATTGCATCCAACAATCATCCATCATAGTTATGAACAATAGGGGTGATGTCACAGTATGAGGGAAGCTGGGAAGAGAGATGGCATTGATCATAGTTAGTGGGTTTACTTGTTTAAAAATATGCAAATGCTCCATTTTATGACATGACCGGGTTCCAGTGAGACTGGAGGAACATTGGTGAACCCATCACCATTTTCTCATTGAAGAAGTAGATTTTGGATAAGTATCGTCTTATGATGTCACATAAAAGGCCAAGTAATGGACCGGCCACGGAACATGACATGTGAAAACTTGCTGGGCAAACCTAAGTCAACTTATTTGTAAAGAACGATAGCTGCAGCCTACAAGTAAATACTCCAATACTCCATTAAGCAACATGTCACTCTCAATTTGCATTTGAAAAGAGGCAGTTTCAGACATGCCGCATGCCTAATGCACACATACAGAGAGAAATTTCTACAATTTGACTGTCCCGGTAAGAACTACTTGCTACGCGAGGTTAAATTACGCTGCATCCGACAGACGAAAAAACAAACGCAAATCTGACGAAGTTACCTCGAGAAGTTCGTGTCTGTGACATTTCCATGTAGCTCCTCATCCTCAAACATGAACATCAATCCATAGATAAGTAAACAGAGGCAGTAGATAATCACTTGCTCGCAAACTATTAGTTTATTACCACGCAGTTTCATCAGAGAGTTACCTCTGCCACCGGGGCACCGACGCACCGTGCGTTTTGAGCGATCCTGCTCCCCGCGGCGGCGCGGCCACGCTTGAGCTCACCCCCACCCCTCCCTCCTGAATTAACCCAGCTTCTCGCTCCCGAGTAGCCTCCACGGCACGGGCACGGCAGTACGGCGCCACCCTTGCTCGGTTGCTCCGCCGTCGCCATGGATCCTGAGCTGCAACGGCACGGCGCCGGGCGTCGAGCCACCGACGAGCAGGCGCGCCGAGCAACGCACAGACGGGGTCTCGGGTTTCCTCGCGTGCTATTGAGGCCCAACTTGAAGCACAATCTGGTAGCCCACCCACCCGTCTAAGGCCCAGCACGAAGAAACTCGATACACCCACGTTGGAGTATTTAGGACCGTTGGAATTCACAAGTAATTTTTCATTTTTATTTTAGGGTTACTAGCATCCATGCCATTATTTATGTTCTGATTCCGTCAAAATGCCGTTACAAAATCAAGAAGTATGTACATACTATTATTCTTAGCAAATCATTGCAAACATACTATTATTTGGATTGACGGATAAAAGTGACCTCGAAATGACAAAATTGGCCCCATATTCTTCTTCTCTCTCCCATTCTCACTCCTCTTCTCCTTCTTCCTCCATCTCCGGTGAGCATGAAGGCCCATTGGTGCTCCAACAAACGTGCTAGAGCGGTAGCGGAGCTGAAGTTGGACCTTCGGCTCCAGAGTCAAGGCGGCGGCACCAACCAAGGTGAAAAAGGGTGGCGGTGTGGACGAAGCTGGGTGGCAAGATCATGCGGAGCGGCTGCGTGGGCGAAGGTAGGTGACGAGCTCACATAGAGTGGCAACCAAACTAAGCCTCACGAACGGTGGCGCTGGAGCTCGCGGTGACAGCGCTGCAGTTCGCGATTGCGGTGTAGAATAGTGGCACGAGCAGAACTGGGCAGCAAAACAGGGGCCAACGGTGCGGGCCAAGGTAGTAAGCTCCTCTAGCTCGCACCCACCAAGTAGGACTGATGGAGAGAAGAAGAAAGGGAGGATATTTTGGTTAAAACACATTGAGAAGAGCTCACCATGTTTGCTACAAGCCATAAAGAAAATAAGGGGCCAGCTTGTCATCAGGCGGCGATTGGGAGTTATTTAGTTCTCAGTCGATTTTCTGGGTCGTATATCAAACACCTCCATAGGGCACATAAAAAATTCAACAGAGAATCTAGGTATGTGATAAAATTGACTAAGACTTATATAAAAACCATTCGCACGATGATTATCAAGAGCGAAAAATAATGGCATGTAAATATTTTTCTTTTTGAAATGGTATTTCGACGTTTTACCCCATATGAGGTATTTCTTGACGACATCTTAGACCGATGATGGTGATGTTTCACTGAAGATCAACATCGAACAAAAGATTGTTTCCCGTGTGTACATGTTTCAAATGACTTCTCATCCGTCAACTCATGCGCTCTAGATTTGTGAGAGTGCCACAGCTATCAACAGGAGGCTGATTAATCTTAATAATGGCAACTCCAAAAGTTTACCCATGTATGCTTGCCATCTCTCTCATGCGTTTTTTCGCAACAAATCCAGACCTTCAAAATCCTACGTGAGCCCCTTATTCCTCTCCTGCTCTCTCTCCCATAACTTCCTTATCATCCTGATTCCTTGACCCCAAGCATGGCAGTTTGAACGTCGTGCCACTAGCTTTGGCCACCATATTGACCCGTCGCCTTCACTGCCATTAAGCGTTGTGCCACCTTACTATGCCTAACCTCGCCACCTAGCCACACTGCTATGGGATTGGGGAGTGATGATCGTGGCCAGTCACGTTGTAGTTGGTGGTAGAAAGGGCGGAAGGGCGGCGGCATGTGTATCGACTATCGAAGGGTATGGTAGAGGAAAGGAGAAAAGGAGAAAGAAAGAGAAGGGCGGACAAAAGGGCACATGTTCAATACAATTTGAAGAGGAGGAGGGCTTTTCTCGTAGAAGTGCATGATAGACGGGTAGAGGCAATCATACAGATCTCAAAACGTGTACAATTTTGAACATGCCTGGAACCGCATGTTAGTGTATATTGAACTTACAATGCAACATATATGGTAGATAACGAATAACTTCTTATGGTTTTCTTTTGACGCACAACATTGTTATACTAAGGCGTATGCATATATGTGTGTGTGCGCGCGCGCTCGCGCTTGATGCTTTATTGAAACCATCAAATTTCTCTTTATCGTTGTTGTGTTTGTCACTAATTATGCTATAACTTATAAGTCACAGGGTTAATGGCGATAATTTTTCTATTTTAAAGGCGTGTCTAAGAACTCTCTAAAAACAAGTCAAACAATGGGGACATAGCTCACGAGTCTACCTAAAATCTCAAAATTAAAAGATAAATCATATAAATTAAGTTGCATAGAACTGAGACTAAAAAGGCCGGCCAACAAGACAGCTCGCCACGCTTGTTGGCGTCGGATCACTCGGATGCTAGCCATGCCGGCAGGCGGCAGCCGTTGCGTATGGATGGTGAAGTCTTCAAGATGGCGGGAGCCAGCCGGTGGTTTTGCGGCGAACGACGAACAACCCGTGACGATGGCCACGGCGCGCGGCACACGTACCAACGCCCGCGAGCAAATGACAAACGGTGCAGTCGTGTCCGTACTACGTACGTTTTGGCAGCTTCTAGCCTTTCTTCACAAAAGACGTACGTCTCCACGGTTAGAGGAAGACTACGCATCCTGGCCAGTGGCCTGTGGCATGGTTGCTGGGCCAGGGTATATGTGTAGGAGATGCAGCCTTTCCACCGCGACAAGGTGGAGCTTGACCCTTACCCCTAGCGCGCGAACACAGAATAAACTCTGGTGCGTGTCACTGGCTAGCTTAATTAGCTAGCGGCCGGCTATATCGATCGTTCTGGTGCATGTCTCTGCTTGTCGGTTGTCGCTGGCCGGTTGATTAGATTACAAAAATAGATCGCTCTGTTTGCAGGTAAATGCAGTCGTCATGGACTCATTAATTTATCGAGTAGCGAACAAGGTCGATTCATGCATGATTTCTAGACTTTCAGGGTTAGATCGACGGTTCGAAGCATATAAGACATCGGTATATATTGTTCGATTTTTATTGGGTTATGTATGTTATACTGGGCTAGCGCATGCACAAAAAGCTTTGACCGGGTTAACTTAACTTGCATAATCTAATTAATCTCCTATAGCCAAATGTAGTGGTGGGAGACTGCGAGTTGGGCCGTGCCATGCCGGCCCGGCCGCCAAAATCTAGGCCCGGAACGGCCCAAAATCACGGCGGGCCGGCTTCCGGCCGGCCCGGCCCGAGCACGGCCCGAGTAACAAAAAAGCAGCCAAAATGATTTTTTAGAAATTCATACGTTGCTCAAATGAAAAGATTGTTTATACAAAAAAGATGCGTGTCGAAATTATCTACAACTTTCGTGTTCAGCCCAAATTTATCCGAGCAACATAAAACCTCGAAAATGGCGAATTACCGAGGATGGTGCCGTCGGCCTGAAAGCAGGCAGCGAAAAAATATTTTTTTATAAATTCATATATTGCTCAAATGAAAAACTTGTCTACATGAAAAAGATGCGTCTCGACATTATCTACAACTTTTGTATTGAACAGAAATTCATCCAAGTAATAGAAGACCACGAAAAATATAAAATATTGACTCGTGCCTCTTTTCTGGCCGTGCCTGGCAGCATGTCGTGCCTAGTTTCCAGACCCGCCCTGGCATGCCATTTCGGACCGGGCCTGTCCGGCCCATCAAATCTCCGTGCTGTGCAGGGCTGCGGGCCTGTTTTTTCGGGCCATGCCCGGGCTGGCCCGTTTGGCACGGCCCGTTCCCCATCTCTAACCAAATGTGAAGTTGTAATACCTACCGCATGCACCGCTTGCTGTAAAGCCAACCCTTTCTTTTCAGTTTTCAATGCATGCTTATTGATGCCTCCATCTTAATTATGACCATTCACCTCTTAAAATCAGTAGCACTATTTTTTTACAGCTTATATTGAACTTAAAAACACTTAACGCTATTTTTTTTACAAGTCAAACAATGTGGTTTTTTAAAGAGTAAAATGCACTGGCGGTCCTTAAACTATTCCCGCGGTGCCATCTAGGTCCACGATCTCCCAGATTCGACAAGCGCATCCCTGAAGTTGCTAATGTGTGTCGTTTAGGTCCAAATCTCATCCGGAGCAGTAATTTGCCACCGTGGAGAGTCCACGTGGCATTTTTATATTTAAAAAATTTAGAAAAATCATAAAAAATCCGAAAAATCACAAAACAATTCAAAAAAATCATAAAAAATTTAAAAAATCATAAAAATATATAAAAACCAGAAAAAATCAGACAAATAAAAAAATATAAAAAAATCATGAAAAATTAAGAAAATTCATAAAAAAAATTCATAAAAATCATAAAAAATTAGAAAAATCATAAAACAATTCAGAAAAAATCATTAAAAATTCAAAAAATCAGGAAAAAAAAACAGGATCAGAACACGAGGCTCGCAGACGCGAAGCTTCAAACACGCAGGAACGCCCGCTCTTCACGGCAACGGAGATAGTCCAGTTCTACGGCAAGGGTGGATCCAGCATTTTCTCGAACCAAACGAGGTATCCTTATATTTTGTAAAATGGATTTACATCATTTCAGAAATGGCTTTCAACTTATATCAAAGCCCCTGATAAACAAGGAAACAACCTCGGTACTATTGCGGGTTTTTTTTCTGTGGCCTAGGTCAAAAAAAACCTAAGAAAACTATCATATCCTACCTAGCGTTTCAATATTTAATGAAATACTTACACTGGATCAATCACATTCCACCGAATGAGGAAATTAGCGGTACTTTAAAAGTATTTTTTCAATTTTTATGATTTTCCTGAATTTTTATGCTTTTTTGATTTTTTTTAATGATTTTTCTGAATTTGTTATGATTTTTTGAATTTGTTTTATGTTTTTTTGAATTTTTATGATTTTTTGACTTTTGTTTTTGATTTTTCTGAATTTTTTATGATTTTTCTAAATTGTTTTGTTTTTCGGATTTGTTTATGATTTTTCTGTATTTTGTATGATTTTTTGAATTTTTATGATTTTTTTGAATTGTTTTGTGATTTTTTGGATTTTTTTATGATTTTTCTGAATTTTTAAAATATAAAAATGCCACGTGGACTGTCCACGGTGGCAAATTACTGCTCCGGATGAGATTTGGACCTAAACGACACACATTAGCAACTTCAGGGATGCGCTTGTCGAATCTGGGAGATCGTGGACCTAGATAGCATCGCGGGAATAGTTTAAGGACCGCCAGTGCCTTTTACTCTTCTATATATGTACGCATCATGTATACCAATTAAAATAAGTTGTGATTTTTTTAAAAAATATAGATATTCTCATGAACTTATCCTACCAAAATACCAACTATAAGTTCAAATTCAATGTATACTAATAGTTAACAAAGAAAATAATATCACCTTTAAATTATTATATTAGAATTTATTTTTTCTATAACTCTAAATATAGAATGACCTTAATCTTCAAATTTATACCTAGGTAGTAACCAATGATCAAAGTACATGTATAAATTTTTTAAATTTTCATGACTAACATTGTTTGTTGGTGTATACGATGTTTACACGACAAATATGTGTGCACGTGATATATACGTTGCCATTAAATCCTACGTGGCTTACATTGCACAACACATTTTTCACGTAAAACGCAAATTCTCGGGGTCCATAGACTACGCAGGACGGCAGGAGACCAGGAGTTGTTCGATCATGCAGCTGCTGACTCCTGAGTCCTGACCCCCTGATGTGTAACGTCAGGCTCCTGTGCGTGCAACGGTGCAAGCAACCGGTCC